>JANHFL010005504.1:30920-42300 GCA_032468155.1 Oxyrhabdium leporinum
CCCCTCTCTCCCCCCCCCTCTGGTCTGCAAAGCTGGAAAGGTTGGGGACTGCCACTTTAAAAGCATTTTAATATTTCTTTTTTCAGAAGAATTTGCTGGTAGCTGCTATTAGACAAAAAATATATATATGCATGTATGGTTTCTGGTACAGTGTATTTCAAGAGTTGATGAAGCAGGTCCATTATCAGACCCTCTTTCTGTTTTTCTTTCAATCCATCCTTTCTCAATCTCCCCTCCCCCCCCTCCCCCCAAGAGCCCAGCTGACAATGTGCCTTCGTGCTATTATTAAGCATGACTTCCCAGGTCACTGGACAGCAGTGGTGGACAAGATTGGGTTTTACCTTCAGTCGTCCAATAGCGGAAGCTGGCTTGGAAGCCTCCTGTGCCTGTACCAATTGGTAAAAACCTATGAGTAAGTGGATCTTCCCGAAGGAGAAGGTGCCTTTCCTAGCAGTCTAGAAATGATAGTTCATGAGTGCATCTTCCTGGTTTCTTACAAAACTAGCTTTCTAATTCTGTAAAGATATACAGGTGAAGACTGGAGGGTGTTTGTTCATACAGAGGAAAGCATTTGAGTTAGAAAAAATTCCTCACGTAAAAGGTGTAAAGTAAAATGAGAATCTAATTCTTGGAAACACAAACTTTCCCCTTTCTGCCTACAATGGATTTTCTCCAGGTAAATTTGGGAAAGTTTGATCACCCAAATAATGAGAGATCAAGTGAAATGGGTAACTCAGTTGTAAACGTTGCATAAGGTGATCTCATACCGCTTTATTGACTATGAGGCTATGTTCCAAAATGCCACTGATCTGGGGTGCTAAATAATGGTTGAAATTAATTCTAATGTGCTGCCCTAGGAAAATTAAAATAGCTTCTCCTTTCTTCTTTATTTGGATTTATTGTATTGTCCTGTGGAGATGAGAGAAGGATTACAACAGGTACCAGTTTCATTTAAAAAAAAAATCAAAATGAAGCAAAATGCAACAAGAGTAAACTTTACTCCTGAAATGTATTTGGCTCTGATTCCTTCCATAGATATAAGAAAGCTGAGGAACGAGATCCTCTCATTGCTGCAATGCACATATTCTTGCCTCGAATTCAGCAGCAGATGATCCAGCTTCTTCCTGACAACTCCCATTATTCTGTGCTCCTTCAGAAACAGATCTTAAAAATTTTCTATGCACTTGTTCAGGTATGAACCTGTATACTGAAAGCAGGAACAGTATGAAGAATTCCAAAAAAACAACAACCCCTTTTTAGAATTGTGACCCACAAATGCATATTTTGAAGTACGCGTTTATTCATTTCACTTTCAGACCTGTGTGTTTAATTTTTAGGTGTACAGCATTTGATTAAAAATGCGGTAATGAGACACTATCTTATTTATTTACTTATTAGATTTTTATTGTGCCTTAAATAACTCAGGGCAGTGAACATACCTAGTATTCCTTCCTCCTCCTCTTTTACCCTACAACAGCAACCCTGTGAGGTGGGTTGGTCTGAGAGAGACTGGCTTAAAACCACCCAGCTGGTTTTCATGGCTAAGGCAGGACTAAAACTCGGTCTCCCCATTCCCAGGCTAACACCTTCACCACTACACCAAATTGGTTCTCTTACAAACATCTTACAAACATTTATTTACTGTTTACATTGAATTTTGTCCTCAAAGCAGTTTTTTCCATCAGAAAGAAAGGGTGCTATCTTGAGTGATATTTGCTAGCAGAGTCTAAGGAAAATATTTTTCTTGGTATAACCTGCAGAACTTCTTTTGTGTTTTGGGGTTAATACTTTTTTAGTCCTGATCTGTGCACCCAAGAAAATATGTAAGAACTGTACAAGTATACATTTAGCGTTTGCTTTGGAACAGAATGGGAATAGGTGACAGAGATTCCATATTGCTGTTTTTAATGAAGGAGAAATTTTGTGCAAATCAGAGACAGCAGATTGCATACAGTTGCTGTAGAAAGTTTTCATGGGCTTCCTGGAGATAGGCTTGCTTTGTTATTAATACTTGTTCAATGTATATACTCTTCCATCTCATCATACACGTGACTTGGAGCAGCTAACAATAAAAATAATAATAAAATAGCAAGCAAAACTACAGGTAGTCCTTGGCTTATGGCCCAACATTTCTGTTGCTAAGCGGCACATTTGTTAAGTGAGTTTCGCCGCTCTTTATGATCTTTTTGCACATTTGTTAAGTGAATTACTGAATTCAGTAACCTGGTTGTTAAATGAATCTGGCTTCCCCACTGATTTTGCTTGTCAGAAGGTCACAAAAGGGGATGGCATGACCGCACTGCCCTGCAATTGTCATAAGAATAAATCAGTTGGCAAGCATCTGAACTTTGATCATGTGACCCTGGGGACGCTTCAATGATCATAAGTGTGAAAAATCTTTCTTCAGTGCCACTGTAACTTCAGCTGGTCACTAAACAAACAGTTGTAAGTTGAGAACTATTGTATCACAAAATGATTCCAATGTGCTGTTTCCGGTCCTGAATGTTGTTTTATTTCTGGACTGAAGTTTTACTTTGTGTAGATTATTGCAACTTCATTTTCTATTGTCTAAAATGGTACAACAAAATCTGCCTCTTCCAGATCCTCAGACAGGACTCAGGTAGGTAGATAAAAATGCCAAGTCCATTCTAAACATCTGGCTGACTGCTCAACTAATCATCATTATAATTTATTAGAAGAAGGTATATTTTTCCTCCTTGCCTCAGTTCGCAAACACAGATTTTAAACTTGCATTTTAAATGCTTTCTCAATGTTAGATGTGTTTCTCTTGTATTTGGTGGGCATTCTGTAAGAAAGGAGCTCCTGCTGTAATTAACTGAAAGCAAAAGAATGTCCTAGAGTGGAAGGCTTAATCCACAATAGCAATCCTTTTTTTTTCTTTTTTTTTGTCCTTGTTGCTGATTATGTGTAACTATTAGCTCACTGTCACAACAAAAAGCAAATCCCAAGCCTTTCAGCACAGAGAAAAATTGGGACGATAACTGGCAGCTTCCAGTGGCTAACTAGCTGGCTATCATAGTACATAGGTTTCAAAGACAACAAAGAAATAGTCCATGGTCACTGGAGGATTAAAAAAAAGTATTGCAGCTTCCTGTTAATACATTATCTAAATTGTACATTTTCTAATGTACAGTCAGGGACTGTATATTTTAGGCATTCAACAATATTAATATTCTCTTTTTCCTCCTCTTTTAACTTCAGTATGCTTTGCCACTTCAGCTGGTGAATAACCAAACGATGACCCAGTGGATGGAGATTTTCCGGACTGTCATTGACAGAAGTGTGCCTCCTGTAAGGTTTACATTACTGGACCGCTTTAATATCTTTTGAGCACATTGGCAAGAAGGGAAGCTTAGGTTGAGGAACATTTTTATCCAACTATATGGAGGGTGTGTTCTGCTTTTGCAATGTTCTTGTACTGTAAAAGAAGATGTAAAGAGGAAGTGGAGCCATTGCTCACACTCCCTTGCTTTTCACTCAGCAAGAATATCATGTTAGAAAAGCAAAGCAGTTTGAAATCTAGGTATGTTAAATTGTGGTTCTGACAAAGGTTATTAAACACTGGTGCCTGGATCATGCAGGTCTACTTTCCTCTTTGACCATGTTTTCTCTGGCTCCCATGCTGGGAGCAGGTGCCTGCTGGTGATAGATGGGAATATAATGGTTACATTACTGATATGAGAGCTTATTTTATTGGTTGAAAATAGGGGTGGGCACCCATAAGCCTGTTACAACTCCATCTCCAGATTGTGCTGCTGAAATATGGCGACAAAATGGCTAATTGTCATCTTGCTTTGGACTAGTTTTGGGATGAGCTTGGAGTATTGAGAGTGGGTGTGTGAGCAGCTGGTCTATCAATCCTACTCTAAACCCTCTAAAACCAAGCCCCTCCATTTTGACTCCATGCCTTCGGGAATATCACTGTAGCACAGGATGGCTTCCTGCAGCTCTGGAGAAAGTTCTTGCTACTCACTCCTGACATACTGAGTTTAAAACCTGTGGATCACTTTATATGAACGTCATGCCTCCTTGAGAACATGCTAAGATAAGATCCTGTTAATAGTAGGCCATTGTCAGCACAACAATTTGAAGGTCTCTTTCTAAGCTTCTTTCTAAGAACTGTGATGGTGCAGTGGCTGGTATGCAGTATTGTAGGTCAACTCTGCATTCCTTTGCCAGGAGTTTGATCCTGATCCTCTCAAGGTTGACTCAACTTTCCATCCTTCTGAGGTCAGTAAAATGAGGATCCATATTGTTGTGGGCAATGTGCTGACTTTGTAAACTGCTTAGAGAGTGCCGTTAAGCACTATGAAGTGGTATCTAAATGCTATTCATCATCATCATCTTTTAATGACCCCATAATCCCTTGCGGGGTGGAGTCTGGGCAACTAAATGGAGCTGAGTGTTTACTGGCCGGATGCCCTGCCTGTCGCCAATGCAGAATTTTATTCAGCAGATATATTCTCATTGTGCCCAGAGAGTAATATCTGCCTCTACTTAGTATCGAACCCACAGCATCCTGATTGTGAGGCACGAGCTCCATCTCTAGGCCACCACACCACTCAGGTATCTAAATGCTATTGCTATTGCTAAATTGTGTCTAGAGGCTATGAAGCCTGTAGATTCTTCTTATCATGCTCCATTAATCTTAACTGCTTTCTCATGACTATTGATGGCTGATAATTCTTTCCTTTGGTTAGGAGACTCTGCAGGTTGATGAAGATGATCGGCCAGAATTGGTGTGGTGGAAATGTAAGAAGTGGGCTTTTCGGATTGTTGCTCGTCTTTTTGAAAGGTTATTATGCTAATAACAAAGAATGACGTTATTACATCCTGTTTTGGCATGTTTATAATGTTTCCAAATCGTAAATGTCTTTTTTTTAAATTGACCCAAGTTCAAGTATCAGCAAATCTTCAAAAAAAAATATTCTCTATCGTCTATAAAATTGTGGCAATTTTAATAGAATTTGTGTGTTCCTTTTGCCATAGAGATTGCCTTTAATTGCACAAGTGAAAATTAATGGGAAGTTTAATGATAATGAGGTATACTTTAGTATCTTTGTATGAAGTAATATATTTGTGTTCTTTTGCTTTTACATTTTTAAAGGTATGGTAGTCCTGGAAATGTAACAAAAGAATATTTTGAATTTTCTGAATTCTTCTTGAAAACCTATGCTGCGGGAATCCAGCAGGTAAAGGCTTGCCTTATTTAGTGAAATAACATGGCAATATAGTAGAAAGCATTTTAACTTGCCCTTTTGTAGCATACACTGAAGACATCGTTAGGTTAAAGAGTGAATGGATAAGAGGGTACTGGAAGATGATTGATCATATCCTGTAAAACTGTTTGTAAGTTGTTATGGATAATGAGGTGGCTTGTGTTATCTTAGTCGGAACAATCTAAATTTTAGTATTTACAACCCATTAAAAGCCCCTAATTTTACTGACACTTCACTTAATCAGAAAGTTCTATTGTGGGAAGCAATGTTTTGTAGCTCTCATCTCGTGAGTTATCGTTTAGTTGATTGTTTGGAGGACTGGATTTGGCCCGCAGTTTCCAGCTGATGATCCTAATGAATAGGCTGTAGATTATTACAGGAATCTTCTTTAAAGGATTTCATTTTCATCATTTTCATTCAGGAAGTCGTTAATGGATCAATACCATCCTTAGGAATCTAGGAATGTCCAGGGTACATTTTCTATGGAAATGTGATTGCTAGCTTTACTTTTTTTTGTCAGATCTTTTTCCATCATATCAATCTGTTAGCTAAAATTAAAACATCATCTAGGATGTGAGGAAATATATTAGCTTTTATCCTTTGCTTAAAATGATTGTGCAGATATTTCTTTCAGTACTTCAAACATGATGGGTCAACGTTGAGTTCTGATTGTAAATAATTACATCACAATGCCTTCAACTTTCCTTTAGGTACTCCTAAAAATCTTGGATCAATACAGGCAGAATGACTATGTAGCTCCACGTGTCCTTCAACAAACATTAAACTATCTGAACCAGGGAGTCCATCATTGTATAACCTGGAAGCAGATGAAACCCCATATGCAGGTCAGTATAAGAGAAGCAATTTGTGCCTGTGGGTAAACTCTGAAAACATGAGTTAGAACTTTTAAGATAATTTTGAAGTAGTGGTAACAATTGAGTGAGTTATAACTGTAATGGCAACACAAGCACAGGAACAAAGATAGCATATTTCCCCCAACAATCTGGCTCCTCATTTTACCGACCTCAGATGGATGGAAGGCTGTGTCAACCTTGGGCTGGTCAGGATCGAACTCCTGGCAGTAGGCAGAGTTAGCCTGCAATACTGCATTCTAACCACTGTACCCCCACGGTTCGGATCATCAATTAATTACAGAGTTATTTCATTTGCCTGTATTTCTATCTTACACAGTGCCTGTAAGATCAATTTCCAGAAATACAAGATATTGCATCAAATGCAAGGCTGTTACCAAGTGAATCTTTTCTTTTGCCATGTATCCCCCCACGTCATTATGTAAAAGGTGTGATATGATTCACTGCAGTGCAAATTCCCACAAATAGTACAAATTGTGCTAGGATTGTTGTTGCAGTTTCAGTCACAATGTGCCAAGGTGGGTAGTCAACTTGGCTTTAGCATTCAAAATCACTTTCTAAACGGGTAGCGAATAGCACATCCTTGTATGAAGGATCTATTGTAGAAGGAAAGATGGAGTGGGATGTAATGATCACCATCATCTCTTAAAACTCCTCCATCCAACGTAAAGATTCATCTGAAGTTCTACATTACTAATTCCTGAATCCTGGAGTTATAGAGCATAAGGTGGGCCTACAATCTTAGGAAAAGAAGCAGTTGCTTTAAGGAGATGTAGAGAGAGACTCCACAGTATGTTGTATGCAGCTCCAGATTGCTTCATGTCGTTAGTATTTTCATTTTTATGTTGTCCCTTTCCTAAAATCCTTTACAGATGATATTTCTCTGCCTACATAATTTTAGAAATATTTTTGGGAGGAAAGTGTTATATTTGGGTTGGTGAACATTGTCAATGATTCTCTTTAAGTCTCGATTCATAACTGCAAAATGAGAAGAAATGATGAATTAGGCATTTACAATGTAATATTTAAAGTATGAAAGGTCTTTTTGGGCTTATTGTGAATAATGAGATTACTATTCTATTTTTTTATTAGCAGAGGAAATTGATATGTCTTAAATTAGCTTTTTTCTTCTTCCTATTGTTAAGAGTTGTCCAACAAGAATGATAATCCTTAGATTTCTTTTTGGCAGACAGAAGATTCTATTGCATCTCATTTAGTGTAGTGTTTTTTTCCCCTCAAGGACCCTATTATGTACCTGGGCAAAATTGAAGGCTGCATAACATGCACTTTGTTTTCCCATAAATAAAACACAAAGAGTTTAATGCAGCTCACCTCTCAGACCTTTGGCTTGGGCCTAACTCTTTTGGGAATGAACAAACGTAACCATGATCAATCTGAGTGAACAAGTAGTCTTTAATTATATCTCAGCTGGAGAGAAAATAATTGATGTGAGAGTTAGTTTAGCACTAGCAGAAGCACTTAGACTTATATACCACTTCATGGTGCATTACAGTCCTTTCTAAGTGGTTTACAGAGTCAGCCTATTGCCCCCAACAATCTGCGTCCTCATTTTACTGACCTCGGAAGAATGGAAGGCTGAGTCAACCTTGAGCCCATCAGTTTGGTCTAGTGGTTAAGGCACTAGACTAAAAAAGAAGAAGATACGCATCTTAGCCATGAAAGCCAGCGGGTGACTTTGGGCCAGTCACTGTCTTTCAGCCCAACCCATCTCACAGGATTGTTGTGGGGAAAGTAAGAGGTGAAAGGTATGTTGGATAGGTCACTGCCTTGAGTTATTTATAAAAATAATAAAGCTGGAATACAAACAAATAAAATGTGGATAATACTTAAGCAAAGCAACTCTGAACCAGGGAATACATTCCTGGCTTTAAGAGGATCTCCACATGATATATTGTATATTGCGGCTTTATGAAGAAGTTTTTTTAGAATGACCAACTATGTGATTACTAACTATTAAGATACAGTAAATGAGCATCAGTTTGTTGTAGTGGCTAAGATACTGGGCTAGAAATCGGGAGGTCATGATCATCCTCCCTTAAGCATGGAAGCTGTCTAGGTGACTTTGGGCTGCTAGCTGTCTCTTGGCTCAACCCACCCCATAGAGTTCTAGTTGTGGAGATCAAAAATAAAGGTTGGATAGCAAACATATTCAATTACATTTGATTTCCTCTTTGCTTTTCTTATTAGACTTTGTGTGAAGATGTCATCTTTTCTCTGATGTGTTATAAAGATGAGGATGAAGAACTCTGGCAGGAGGACCCGTATGAATACATTCGCATTAAATTTGGTAATTTTTATTTGTCAGTTGTCACCTGGAAAATGTGTGGTGATGATACACATTGCTGTGCATTTAGGTCAGCCAACACATGGGGTTTTTTTTTGTTTGCACAAAAGCGGAGGACATACTATACTGTACTGCAGAGTGCCTGTATATCTGATTGCTTATGCAGTTCACCCCAGTCCTCAACTCCTGTTTTCCATAACCCTTGTGAACTATGATTGTAGAGAAAAGTGCATAAAAAGTGAGAAAGGAAGTTGACAGAAGCAGAATAAGGATGCAGTAAAGAGACAAGACATTGGTTGTGAGCAGTTCATCCCTAATAATGATTATTATATTATAATGATAAACGGTTTGTTTCAGTTGAAGATTATGCCATGGACAGGTGACGAAGAATGAAATAGTAGAGTATTTGGTTGATGTGTAGAAAAATGGCTTTGGCAGTGAGGCCAATGCTGGTCAGGATTTAGACTTCTTTGATGAAGTTCAAGGTAATCTACTAAAAGCTTGAAGAGTATCAAACTTTATTGTGGTTAATTATTCCAACATATCTTATTTAACATCAGATTTCTTGAACAAGAGAGCAGAAACTATTTTCTGTTAATAACACACTGTTTGCACATGGCTATTTTCTCACTTCATTCCAATATTGAATATAAAAATGTAGGTGTTCATCACTATACTAAGAATTAATTGATTTATTGAGTGTGGAGGTAGAAGAAAGTCTTATTTTTCAATGATGGAAAGACTGATTTCCAGATTTACCATTTTATAGTATTGATATATATTTGTTTCTATTTATGAAGTGGTTGTTTATTGAGGCTGGAGAAAAACTGATCAGTCTTTATTCTATGAATTTAATCATAGGTCTAAAAATGTGATGGAGATTTTTGGCCTTTTAAAACTCTTCATTTTGTGTTTTTTGTTCTTTATGTGTCTTTTGTTGATTTTTCTTTTTATTCCCTTTACTTACTTTCTTTATGAACTAAAGCAAAAAAGAACATCCAGAAAAACCAATTACTAGCTTCTCCATGTTCTGTCACATTTATAATGATTTGTTAAATTGTCAGTGGTTGTGTAGTAACATCCTTTTTCAAATTTTTCAAGATGTGTTTGAGGATTATGCATCCCCTACAACAGCAGCCCAGATTCTTCTGTACACTGCGGCAAAAAAACGAAAAGAGGTACATTTCATAATTTTGTCAAAATATGATGGCTTTTTAAATAGTCAAATAGTGCTTGTCTGTTCTTTAGCAGCAGTTGTGGTATTTATATTCATACCCTTCCAGTTGTAAGAAAATGTATTAAATAGCTTTAGGATCTCTGAGCTTGAGTATATAGCTTGTACCATTCCTACAATTGGAATGCTAACTTTGTATATAACTAAGTTATTTTAAGATAAGGAATATGATTCACTTAAGATCTTCTAGGATTTTTAGTTTTGTGTTGATACCAGAGTGTACAGCTTTATTATTGCTTCTTCTTTTAATTTATTAAGATAGTATAACTGGGAAAATACATGGAGTATTTTGTACACCCACAGAAGACAGTGTTTCTTCTCCACTCCAATATTGAGATATTGTTCCCTTGGACGCAGCTAAATGTTCTTGATTGTTTTGTTTAAATATAAAAAACACATCTAAGATAATTGTCAGTTTATTTAATTCCAAGGCAATTCTAGAATTTATATTTTTTTTATTCTGGAAAAAGTATGTAGCTTTCAGAATTTCAGGCTATAAATTAAAATATACATTGTGCAATGTGTTTTACTGAAATAATAATCTACAGTAGTTTAAACTGATCTTAATGTTGGTGACTTTCCTAATGAATTTGCTTGAGGTTTCATTTCTTTATTTTTTGTTTGTGTGCTATTTGTTTAGGTGTTACCAAAAATGATGGCATTTTGTTATCATATTCTCACTGAGCCCAACATTGACCCTAGAAAGAAAGACGGGGCATTACATGTAATTGGATCACTAGCAGATATTTTGCTGAAGGTAAAAAACAATGATCTTATGTGAAATGCATAATGGTCTTATCTCTGGAGATTTGACACTCGGGATTCATAATACTTAAAAAAAACCTTATGAAAGAGCCCAGCTGCATAAGGGTGTCCTTGATTAAAAAGCTTTCAGAAGTGATTACCGTGTTTCTCCAAAAAGAAGGCTGGGTCTTATTTTCTTTTGACCCCCGAAAAAACGGCCAGGCCTTCTTTTTGGAGGGTTCTAATTTTTGACTCACCTCATGGGGGTGGCACCGACAGCCCCACCCAACAGGAGCCCGCTGCGGCCCCTCTTCTTCTGCGGCCGCTTGCCACCACTTGCATGCATCGCCCCGGCCTCCATTTTGCCTTCAGATGACTGCCAGAAAGCATCTGAAGGGCTTTCCGGAAGGCATCTGCAACTGATAACTGAGCTCCGGATCGATCCGGAGCTCTATTATCAGCTGCAGAGGGCTTTCCGGAAGGCCAGGGGTGCCGTGCGTGTCCATCCGGGGCCCATTTCACAGCTGCAGAAGGCTTTCCGGAAGACTGACGGCGAAATGGAGGCCGGGGGTGATGCGTGCGAGCTAAAGTTTTGGAATGGAGGCTTTTTGACTGCATGGACTGACGCAGAGGTGAAATCTAGCCAGTTCGCAGCAGTTCAGGCGAACTGGTAGGGAAAATTTTGATTGGTTCGGAGAACCGGCAAATATCACCTCTGGCTGGTCCCATCCCGCCCACTCACCAATTGCCCCGCCCCACCTGCCCGCCACTCGTCCAATCACTCTTCATCTCGCCTCCCCACCCCAGCATAGGCTTAGCAGCCTATATACATTTACCAAGCAATTAGTTACCACAGTGTCTGCCTGCCTTCCCACAAGGACATGCCTGTGCCCCAACTGTTCCTGATCTGCCTGCCTGGGTAAGCAATCCACTGCTGCCGCTTGCTTCACTTCCCATCGGCACTACGTCCCTGCGTGGCCCAGAT
>JANHFL010005504.1:44910-61722 GCA_032468155.1 Oxyrhabdium leporinum
TTTAGTCCTCGACTTACAATTCATTTAGTAACTGTTCAAAGTTGCAACGCCAGTGGAAAAAAAGTGACTTACGCCCGTTGCAGCATCCCCATGGTCACATGATCAAAATTCAGACACTTGGCAATTGATTCATATTTATGACAGTCACAGTATCCTGGGGTCACGTTGTCCCCTTTCGCGACCTTCTGACAAGCAAAAGTTAAGGGGGGGGAAAAGACGGATTCCACTTAACAGCTGTGTTACTAACTTAACGGCTTCAGTGACTCACTTAACAACTGTGGCAAGAAAGGTTGATAAAATGGAGCAAAAGCCGCTTAACAAGTGTCTCAGTTAACCATAGGAATGTTGGGCTCAATTGTGGCCACGAGTCTAGAATGTCCTGTATCTGTTTTAATCCCCTCCCCTGCCCCCGTGTTATGTTTGAAAGTATGCTTGGTTTCTTTTTAGCAAAGGAATACATTAAGCCCTACGTCAGGCCTGTTATGCAGGAGCTGCTGCTTGTAGTTCGAGAGACTCAGAATGATGATCTTACCAATGTAATTCAGAAGCTGATTTGTGAATACAGTCAAGAAGTAACAACAATTGCTGTGGAAATGACGCAGCACCTGGTAAGTGAGGGCAGGGATTCCTTTTTGGATGAATGCTGCTGATAAAACTTGTTTCAATCCCTGTGTACAAACGTAATTCTTACAAAGGGAGGTGTACCAGCCCTCCTGAAATGATCCAGTTGTCACTTTAGATTACCGACGATTAGTCTAGACTTAATTTTCTTGTTGGGAGGAAAATAATGTCATTCATTTGCAGTGGAAAAAACCAAACTGCCCCCTGTCCCTGAAGACTTCAGAAGGAGAGTGAAGTGAGGCTTCTTCAACTAAGTTCCAGACAATATTTTATGTATATTTTATAGCTGGACGGTGTCGGCCTTCCCAGGTAGTCCAAGCAACCAGATGAGCTAATTCCACTTTATTGTAAGGCTGCAGTAACAGAATCTTGCAAGTCTGAAGGCAGAAATCTCCTGCTATTTCCTTCACATTTTTGATAAGTTAGGGAGAATCTTTTCTGAGTTTCCTTTTCTGCCCCTTATGCGGCTGTGGACTCTCCCACCGTATCTGATCATTTCCTACATAGCATCTCTTTCTTTCCACCCTCCCTTTCCCGAGGTCATTCCCACACACTATTACAGATAGAAAGTTAGCAATTAGATTCTACACAGGCAGATAAACGTTTTGCAGTTTGAACATAATAAAAGAACGTTGTTCTTTGGTTTAAGAGGGGCCAGCTAATCAGTTCAGGAATATTTTTCAGAATACTGCAAATGTGTTGTAATCAGCACTGCCTTTGTTTCCCTTTTGGAATATTCTTTTCAAATGTTAATATTTTCTGTACTAATTTTGAAAAGGGTTAAAAAAATGTCTGAAATTTCTCTAATACCTCATCTGGATTCTCCTCTTTTCCTCATTTGACACAAAAACAAGCCACATACTTGTTTTTCAGACAGTTTAATTCCATACATCTTAAATCTCTCTCTTACACAAATCCCTTAGTCCACTGGTATCAAACTTGATCACGTCACCGGCTGGATCTTGACGTATTGCGACTTTTTTTTGCCTTTGTGGAGCTGGGGTGGGCGTGGCCTACTCATGACATATCCAGCCCAGGGGCCGCCAATTTAACAAGCCTGCCTTAGTCAATATTCCCTAACCTGAATTTTTATCCAGAATAGCAATAGTGCCAAAATATGCATAGGTTCCCTTCTTTCTTTTCTCCTTCTATTTCTCAACCCTGAAGCTGTCCTGACTGAGGCCATTTTCAGTTCATTCAGTGCTGACACACCGGAGAAGAGAGGGAGGAGGGAATAGAGATAGTTGGGTTGTTGTAGCCAAAACAAAATGCTTTCTCGTGGGAACCAAGGACATTCCTGCAGGTGTTTGGAAGGAAGGGACTGGAGTCACCTAGCAACTGGACAGTATCCCAATTGGACCATGTGATCGGTTGTTTTGAGAAAGTGACGAACCTTTGCTTTTAATTAGATGAAAACCGTGGAAATATTCAGAGTTGGTTTTCACCAGCTCGTGCCAATATGATATATCCAAATAAACCTATTCTTTGAGGAATTTGACTGCCTCAGAGTTTTGTTTGCTATGGGTATGTTACTTGGAACCCTGACACTATTTTAAGTGTTGCACTGTAAACTTAATGCAGCAGAAAGCAAAGCAAAATGATACCAACATGAATGACATGCTAGTGGACCGCAAGAGCACCATGTTTATGCAAAAGTAACAAACAAGTCTGTGTTGTTTCATGGGGGAGGGGGGGGAAAGGAAGCAAATCTCTAATTATTCAAAAAAACTCAAAATGCAAATTTGAAGTTGACGCGAGGATTTTGTGATTTATGATGTCATTTCTTTTTCTGCATTTAATTTCTTTAGGCAGAGATTTTTGGCAAAGTTCTTCAGAGTGAAGAATATGAAGAAATGGAGGATAAAACTGTTATGGCCATGGGAATCCTGCATACAATTGACACAATCCTAACTGTCGTGCAGGATCACAAGGAGGTGAATCTTCTCAACCAATTGAAAACTGAATTCAAGGGTTTTTGCAATGAGATGTGATACAGAAATTCTTTCAGTAAATGAAGGAAACAGCATGTGCCAGGAGATGGCACCGTAGACTTAACAAATGTAGGGGACATTTGCATGCAATTTTCACCTAGTAATAATATAAAATAGTTTAAATATGGAGGGCTTTTTGCTTGATTCTTTAGGATCTTTGGTTTAGAATAGTTGCTTATTTTTTCTTTTCTTTACTTAAGTGTCTTCTTTCTTTTCTTCAGATAACTCAACAACTGGAGAGCATTTGCCTGCAAATCATTGGTCTTGTCTTGCAGAAGCATGTAATAGGTATATTGAAAAGCCATCCGGATAATATTTGCCTTCTTATTTAATGTGGCAGAGAGTTAAGTTATTCTCTACCGTGCTGTAACAAGTGATACAGCTCCCTGTCCATTTTCCCCCTATGTAGATTAGACTTAAGCCAAACTTACCATGAAGACGTACTTTATTGTTTATTCATTATTAGAGTGCAATATGTTCTATAGCCAATTCATTTCTGGCTGGAGAAAGGGGAGGGACAATAGAATCAAAGATAAGAATATGAAACTTGACAAATGGGACTTCAATTCAAATTACATTGGACTTACAATCTTCTTCATAACAGAACAGAATAACAGAGTTGGAAGGGACTTTGGAGGTCTCCTAGTCTAACCCCCTGCTCTAGCAGGAAACCCTATACATTTCAAACAAATGGCTGTCCATACTCTTCTTAAAAACCTCCAGTGATGGAGCACTCACAATTTCTGAAGGCAAATCATTCCACTGATTAATTGTTCTAGGTGTCAGGACATTTCTCCTTAATTCTAGGTTTCTTCTCTCCTTTATTTGTTTCCATCCATTGTTTCTTACCTTGCCTTCTGGTGCTTTAGAAAATAGGTTGACCTTTTCTTCTTTGTGGCACTCACTCAAATGTTGGAACACTGCTCATTGATTTTAGATAAGATGTTATTTTATCTGTGGAAGAATATCATTGAATATAATTCCTGTAGGGAAAAAGTTGAGAATAATAGTTGAAATAGCAGATTTAGAGGAACGCAACATCACCCTTTGTCAATGGCCTAATCCTAAAGTTGACTGCTTATATTTAAAATTCTTCTCTAGAATCTGGACGGCCTTTGGGTATTTCTACAATAGTGGGGAAGTATTGCTTGGTTTCTCCCATCTTTTCCCTGTTATATCACTGAGGGTAGAATCTCATGATAAGTGTCCATGAGTAGCAGAGGTGTCCATTCATGGTCACTTCTCCCACCATGTTTGCAGGTTCTCCTAAACTGTTCCAGCAGAGGTTCAGTCCTCCAGAGTGGATTTTAGGATTTAGGATTTAAGTGCTGCAGTTGGAAGGAAAACTAGTTTAAGTTTAAATAAACTTAGCTCAGAACTAGCTGTCTCTCAAAAGTTACTGCATTCTAAATCATTCCTACCTTCTTTCCAAAACTCTTGAGATATGCTTTAATTAGAAGTAATCATACATATAATATTAGGCACATTAGTAAACGGAAATTAAACCCGTAGGCATTATTTATTCCATGTTAAAGGAAATTTAGAGGTATATTGTGTAGTCATAGGGAATTTTGTTTACACCCACTAAAGTATCCTTATTGGTATCTAGCAAATGCAATATTTTAATTCCATGCTTAAGACTGTACAATGCCAATAAATGTGGTGCTAGCCTCCAAGCAGACCTGAGAAATGTGTTGTCAGAATACGTTACAAAGATCTTTTCTAATTCACTTAAAATAGATTTTAATAGGCTGGGTGGCATTTGCAGGCATTTTTTCTATCTCTTACGTCTGTTTGCTTGATTCCCCCTTTCCCTTTCAGAGTTCTACGAAGAAATTCTCTCTCTGGCATACAGCTTGACATGCCATCTTATTTCACCCCAAATGTGGCACCTCCTGGGTGTCTTATATGAAGTGTTTCAACAGGATTGCTTCGAGTACTTTGCAGGTGATGAGCTTTACCATTTGCTCGAAAAGAGCACCGATCAATAGCAGGAATAAATTGAACGTAGAAGAATGTTGGCTAGCAGTAGTTTGGGAAGTTGTGATGGAGTGTTTCAATTGTCACTTTGTCTTAGTGGAAGCACATTGATTTGTTCCCCCAGTGCTATAAATTCAGGATTAGATTTGCTTAACTATCCAATGTAGAGTTGTGTGCCTTTAAAATGCCAAAGCCGAACAAATTTGTGTATTTGGGTCAGATTTTGCTGATTGTGGGGAAGATCAGGAAGGTATTCAGGTTTGGCCCACTGAGCTGTTCAAAACATATTCAATGAATCATCTGACTTCTAAGAGTTAACCCATGTTGCTTTATGTCATTTACAAGACTAGAAATCTTGGATAATAAACAGCAAGGGAGAAAGCCAAGATTGTTAAGATGCTAAATTTTGACCTGTTGTCCTCACTTAATGACTGGTTGCTTAACAACCAGTGACTTAGTGATTGTTCAAAGTTACAGTGGACCCCAAAATGGGACCTACGACCTAGTTCTGGAGTTCTACAGCTGCACACGTTTGTACACACACATGACAGTCACACGATTGCATTTTGGGTGCCTGGCAACTGTCTCGCATTTACAGCTGCTTGCAGCATCCCACAATCACATCCCACAGTATTTTTTTGCTGGTTTCCAGCATTTACTTCTGGCTTCCGACAAAAAGGGGTCATTGGATAAAATGAATTAGTTTAATGACCACTGTACTCATTCAACAACTACGGTGATCATTAACCACCATCACAACTTATGACCATAATTCTAATTTGAGGACTACCTGTACCCAGTTCCATTTTGTCGCTTTCAGCAGAAAACTGGGTTTCACCAAGGCGGGGCTGTTTTCTTGTTCCTGTTGAAGGGTTCTGTTTTTTGAAAGGGTGGAAAAGTGGGGTCAGGCATGTCCTGGTAATGGTGGCTTTATGTGCTGGCTGCCCTAACATGCAAATAGAGCTCCCTGGGTGAAGAGATTCATTTCAGTTCCTCTTGCTAAATTTCCCAGGGGAGAGGGGGAGGATTAGAGTGGAGAAATATTCTGCCCCATTATCCATGCCCAGCGTTGACCCAATGTTGTTCCTTTCTTAAAAGAAGTTTTCTAGCAACAGCTCCACACTGATATAAAAATGAAAATTTAGCCCAGAATGAATAGTACAATCTGTATTAGCTACCTTCATTTTTCCTTTTGCCTTTATTTGCGTTATGTTGTTTGATATGTTGTGAATGAAGAGAGTGGGAAGTTTGTATTGGGATTTTGAGCACAAAGATTGGGATTTTGGGTACAAAGTTTATCTGGAGTCTTTGTGAGCATAATGTGGGGATCATGTCTCATGCACTTTCCTGAAATTCTTAGGAAGGCCTGAATAAATCTAATAAATATTTTTACAATACATTCACATGTCATGACTTTGTGTATGTGCTAAATATAGAATTTTAAAGAATTTACAAATGAATGAATTTAGTGAGTGATTATAAAACAAAGCAAGGACAATTCTGTAAGGTAAATTAATTTATTTCATTCTCGGGATGAACTTTTTTCTCCTTCTAGATATGATGCCCCTATTGCACAACTACGTCACTGTTGATACTGATATTTTATTGTCAAATTCCAAAAATTTGGAGATAATTTATACTATGTGTAAAAAGGTAAGTTTTCGAAGTTTCTCAACTTTGATCAACCTGCTGTCCATGGTGAATGTGAGAATGTGAATGAAAAGTATGATTGAATACTCTTTAAGCCCATTAAATGGACATGCTTAGCTTTGCTTTCATAATAATTCAATGTTTAATTTTATTCAGACCTCCAGTCTGTAGCACATGCAGCTTACTGATTAAGGTGTTTGGTTTAGGGTAAGAAGACTTACATTTAAGGCTTATTCATGATAGAACACAAGTGTAATATAGTTATGTAAAGGCTACAACAGACAGAAACAAATAGAAGACTGTCTCCAGTTAAATTTGCAATTTTTATAACCAAGAGCTCATGCCTGCCCTTGTTTTCTGCTGACTGTATGCATGCACTGTTCATGTAACGGTTTAGAAGTGGATATTTTTTAAAATAGGATTTTTAAAACTTTACGGCAGGGGTGTCAAACTCGCAGCGTCACGGCAGTGTCACGTGACGTATCAGGACTTTTTCCCCCTTCGCTAAACCGGGTGGGGGCAGGGCCAGCACGTGACGCATCTGGCCCATGGGCCGTGAGTTTGACACCCCTGCTTTAGGGGAATCTCTTCTGTTTGAAGGAACCCTTTCCAGCTCTTCATTTTCTTTCATTTTGCCATTTAGTGCATTCATATTGTACATTCGCAACAATATTTTTTGTCATTTTTGTTTTCACAACCCTGTATTTTTTTCTGCTTTTGACTAATATGAGTTCTCTTCTTGAATGCTGATTCTTGCTTCCTGCTGAGGAAAATATGGGTTATCTTCGTCCCGCAAAAGGCTCTGCCTTGATTTGTTACATTTGAATCACAAGAGGCTCTGCCCGGTATTTATTCTGCTTCTAGCTCATGGAGGTCTGTGCAGTGTAGATTGCTCTGTATGAAGATTGATGATTTTGACTCACAAGTTTTAGATTAAAGGGACTTTTGCTCTATTAAGCTTTTATAAATCTGAGAAACCAAACCTGAGAATAGAATGACAAATGTGGCTTCGCTTGATTCACTTCATTCATCGATTCCTGTGGAACCTTTTCTTTTTAAACAGTTCTTAAAAAGAGGTCTGATCTGATTTGGAAAATACTAGTCCTAGTTGGAAAAAAAATCAGTTACTTATTGTTTACAATAGAATCAATTTTGATTAGTTATTAGTTGTTTTATTTACTGTGGACATGTTTTAATGGCTAATGGAGGTCTTGGTTAACTATTTTGTAAACTGCTGTGTATCTATGTGGATTTGGCAGCATTCAAGATGAATAAGTAAAAGTAATATAAAAAAATAAAGTATTGGAATATAATAAGCACATCCATTATGGAAATACCTTAAAAAATCACCAATTCTCAGTGTTCTAATCCTGATTAGACATTTAGGCAAAACAAGTGTCTGGTCCCTTGGAGGTTTGTCATACTCAAATATACTAGACAACATTTATCTTAATTTAATATACTGGAAGTAGAATTAGCCTGGGTAGCGTTGCTGCTTGTAAATATAAATATTTACATTATTAAGGCCAAATGCTTGGACAGGACAACTGTGTGTCTTATACATAAACATTCCTTGAAATTGAAGTCAACTCATGGTAAGTTCGTATTTTCTTGAAACAATATGGAAAGAGTTTTTTTATTGCCTGATCAGAAATAACCTTGCCTAGTTTTCAAAACCAGTCACATAATTGGCACTTCTGTGTTTGAGTGCTATGTAGTGATTTCGGGTGTCAGGAAACTCATTCAAATGTCTCTTTGATTATTCAGAAAAAATGTTGTCAAATATTACACAAATTCAATGAGACAACTTTTTTAAACGTGTTGCAGCATATATATTTTTTTATCACCAAGAAAAAAATGTCTATTTTTTTTTCAACAAATCTGAATGATCTTCAATTATTTTGACAGGTCCTAACTGGTGATGCAGGGGAAGATGCTGAGTGCCACGCAGCCAAGCTCTTAGAGATTATTATACTGCAGTGCAAAGGAAGAGGTATTGATCAGGTAATTATTGCCTGGGATTTTTTTTCTTTGCCTGTATTGTAAGCATCAGCCGGCATTTTGGAGACCTGTATGTCTTAAGAAAAAGAATTTAGGAGGGGTAAACTTGCGCTTTGTAGACAGACTTTTTTTTCTCCTTTTGGGATGAATGGGATTGTCTCATATATAGAATCCATCTTGGTTTGAAAAGGGTTCCTTATTCCTCCCTTCTCACTTGTTTAATCCATCAGGGAAGTGGGGTTGGTTTAAATTTTGTTCTGGCGTGCCTTTCCTCAGTCATAGTTCAATAACAATAGAAAATTTAAACATCACTGCAGTACAAGGATCTGCAGACTCTGGGAAAGATTACTGAAGAGTTCCACAGATGTATGAAAGGCAGTTTTCAGCTGAGTGAAAATAATGTTCCATTTGATCTTAAAGCGTCTAAGGCCCCGGGACTTCCCAATTGGAAGGCCTTCACTTCTTGACAATGTATATTAACAAGAGGGCAAAATGCTGGGGAACTGTTTCGTGACACCCTTGAAAGTTAAGCTAAACCATGTGGATCACTTGAAAACTCCCTAAACGTGGCTTAGCTTTGGCTCTACAGAGGTTGGGAATTCGATAGACGTTTTTTTTCTTTTTCTTTTAACATCCTTGTACCAAAGATGGTAGTGGCTTCTCCTTAGGCTATAGGAAGACTGTCAGTTATTTTCTTGAACCATTCCTGAAAGAGAATATAGAGGAATATATTAAACAGCGCCTCAGTGTTCTAGCTAACCAGCAAGGTTGAGAAGATGTTGAAAGTGTGAAGGAGACTTTGGTGGGACAAACAAGGGAAAGAACTAGCCACCTAGTTAGAAGAAGAATTGAGGATGTCAGAAGTTGGAGGGTTCCTACCTACACCAATTGCTCTTCATTTGAGGAGGAGGATTTTATTTTCTGTGTTCACCCATCAGATGGTGCTCAAGCTTTGAAAATGAAACCCAAATGCTGTTATGAGAGATTCACGAGCAAGGTAGAGCTAGTTCAGAACAGAACCTAGGGCTTGCCCATGTTTTGGGATGTAGTGGCTACTATCCTGAATCCACATTATATATAAAACCAGGATTATATTGTCCAGTACATCTGGACAAAGAACATGAGATTGCCAAACAAGGAACACCTGCAAAAAAAATAGGTTTGGTCTATATTATATGAATATTAATTGTATATATATTTTTTAAAAAAGATGTTCATCAAGGTTGCATAACCAGAAGAGTTTGGTTTGTTCTATCTAGTGCCCCTCTTTTTTTCCCTTTTAAAAGAATTTCCTAACCATGGGGTGGAGCAAAAAGGAGAGTGATACTTCACTTCCTGACCTCTGACAATCTTACACAACAGTTCCTCTTGCTTCTGGTATTTCCTGCAGTAAATCACAACAGCAATTATCACAGTGCCTTTACAAAGGAGAGAGAGAGAAAGGGGAGGGAAGAGAAGAGAAAGAAAGGAGAAAAACAGCTGGATATTTTTTAGCAAACACAACTCTGTAACTAATATCCCATCCAGTTATTACAAAACATACATATCCTTCAAGGTCATTTAAGGCAGTGTGTACATTTAAAATAGAATTGTAACTGATTTCAACAAGGGGAGGGCTGAGTGCTTTTTTAAATAGGCTCAATATCTGAAATATTTCAACTTATTTCTTTTTTTCTTTGTACTTCTCCCCATATCTCCGTTCTCTCCTTAGTGCATTCCTCTGTTTGTAGAAGCTGTGCTTGAGCGCTTAACGCGAGGGGTTAAAACCAGCGAGCTCCGCACCATGTGTCTCCAGGTTGCCATTGCTGCCCTCTACTACAACCCCGAGCTCCTTTTGCACACTTTAGAGAACATCCGGTTTCCTCATAACCCAGAGCCTATCACTGCGCAGTTTATAAACCAGTGGATGAATGATACAGACTGTTTTCTTGGGTAGGTGTGAGATGATGCTCTCTTTTTCAACACTTTCGGGATTTTGGGAGGCCGTACTTTGAGAGGAAATGCCAGGATTGTCTTACTTTCCTACCTGCCTTAAGGTGTGCTATTGTAGCATGAAATACCACATAGCGACTTTTGCAACAGCATGAAAAAAATAGAATTGATATGCTTCTCTTCGGAGTAAGGTTTTCTCACGGGCCTTACTTCGTGTGAATAGTGATGATTTTACTTTTCCCCCTCCACAAGTGGCATTCAGTGCACGGAGCTACAGCTTGAAGTCTTCATTTTGCTTGAATTTAGCTCTGATGTCAAATTCAAAGGGAAAGCGCATACATTAACATAATCTAGCTAAATTAAATCAAGATATTTAAAACCATAATGCATTTAAAATGGGAGACTTTTACAGTTGGTTTAATACACGTGTTTTGTAGGGAATTGGATGAATTTCATTAGCTGGGCAACTTGTCATTGGCACTTGTTACTGATTGTATGTGGCACTAAATATATGTTTTGTCATATATATGGTCCAGATTGATTTCCTGAGCAGCTTATAATTAAAATATATGCAGAGATGCAAATTAAATTAGGGATATTTTGCTGTGCATGTAGAGAAGGGCTTTTGTGGCTCACAATGTGATCTAGATTCAAGGGTGTCCCAACCCTGGCAACTTTAAGACTTGTGGACTTCAACTCCCCCATGCTGGCTTGGGAATTCTGGGAATTGAACTCCACAAATCTTAAAGTTGCCAAGTTGGACACCCACATTCTAGAGCAGTGCTGGCAATCCTTTTCGGCACCAAGTGCTGAAACGGGAGCACGCGCGCGCATGGGGGAGTGCCAGAAATCAGGAGAGTAGCTCCCCGGCGTGCACGCAGGAGTGCCCAAAACCGGAAGAACAGCTCCCCAGTGGGCATGCACGTGCTGGAAAGCTGAGCTTCTGGGTTCTGGCGCACACTTGCACGCCGGCCAGCTGGTCTTTGCACGCACATGCGCATCAGAAACCAGAAGCTCAGCTTCCCGGCACGCACATGCATGCTGGAGAGCTGCTCTACCAGTTTCCGGTGCTCCTGCGCACGCGAAGAACACATGCGTGCTGGAACTTGGAAGAGCAAGGGGCAATGGTTGGCATACTCGGAGAGATGGCTCTGCGTGCCACTTCCAGCGCGTGTGCCATAGGTTCGCCATCACAGTTCTAGAGAATGGGGAGAAGTTGGACTCAGTGGCTGGTTGAGAGTCAGGATGCCAACCAAGAAAATCAGACCTGCAAAGTTTGTTTCATTTCACTTGTATAAATATGTACCTGAATATCCCAACTATTTTTAATAACATATCTACAAAAAAGGCAACTGAAGGCAGCCAAACATCAAATTAAAGGACTTCCAAAATTTGAAAAAGGAACACCTGAAATATAAAGTAGCAAGAGCCTTATGCAAATAAAGAGGTCAAAGGTACCTATTTGTAAGGGGGAATTCCAGAATCTGCAAGCAGCTGTTGAAAGGTCTCCCTCTTTTTCCTGCCAAACAGAATGCTGATGTTGGCGAATTGCACAGTAGAGCTTCTCTAGAGTGTAGGCCACCTTAATACTCAGTCAAGCTCACATTAGAGCAACTGGTACTTTAGACATCTCGTTCTTCGCCTATTGAGGATGCTTAAGTCACAACTAACTCTGAATTATGCCTGTAAATGAAACGAAACCACTTGGGACTATCTTTACAAAGGGAGTGATGTGATCCCACTTAGTGCTTTGATCAATAATTTGACTGCCTCATTTTGAAGTTCCTCTGGACCCTTTTTATGAACTATATAATAGTTCTTATAAGAAATGATCCAATGGTGTCTTCCCTGGAAAAAAGAGATTTTTTTTTTGAAGGGGGAGGCTCAGTGTCTGCTTTTCAACAATGTTTAGAAACATCGTAACAAGTGTCCAGAGGAACTTCAAAATAAGGCAGTCAAATTATTAATCAAAGCACTAAGTGGGATTACATCACTCCCTATGTAAAGATAGTCCCAAGGGGTTTTGTTTCATTTACAGGCATAATTCAGAGTTAGTTGTGACTTAAGCATCCTCAATAGGTGAAGAGCGAGATGTTTGAAGTACTAGTTGCCCTAATGTGAGCTTGACTGAGTATCAAGGTGGCCTACACTCTAGAGAAGCTCTACTCTTAATATGCTCCTGATTAAGTGTAGGATTCTCTTCTAGGTTTTTTTTCCCCACAATCTGGCCAGGTTTTGTTGCTTCAATTTAAATCAGAATGTTTTGGGTAATATCTGTTGTAATTAAGCAATACTTTGCTGTTTATAATTTCTGCATATATTCAGATATTTAAAAAATAATAATTTTGGTTTATGTAAGTATCCAAATATATGTAAACAGATAGTCCTCACCTCATGATGGTAATTGGAACTGGAATTTCTGTCACTAAGCGATAGTGATTAACTGAGATTACATATCATTGCAATGCTTAGCAATGGAAATTCCACTTCCGGTTGCTGTTATTAAGGTCATTAAGATGACATCATGTAGTTGCCATGTCAGCTTCCCCACCGCTTATATGCAGCCTGCAAAGAAGGTCTTGATTGTTGAGCATAAGAATACAGCGACGCAACCAACATAAGTACGAGGGTTGTTTGTGATTACCATTTGTTGAGCGCCATTTGAATCATCACCAAGCAAGTGGTCATGAAATGAGTATCTGAATATATGTGTCCAAATATAGATGTAAATATAACCCACATCTATATCTCTATATACGAATACATAGTGTGTGCAATATACTATATTCCACACACATACTTCATTTAAGCAACACCAAGAAAAATACAATAAATAAATAAATAAATAAATAAATAAGATAACAAATACAGGATAATAAATATTTACAATAAAAAAAATTAAAAAACAGCAGAGGAGATTCTAATTGAGTATGGTAGGTCTCTTTGGAAAAGAGTATTGTGTTATTCTCATTAAGAGAATTGTGACCAGGGCCTCATTGTTCTCAATTAAAGCCTAGAATAGAATTTTGCAAGTGGATTTTAAATGATAGCGACATCCATTCAGGATTCTCCCTAAAAACTACCTTCTCATCTGAGTATCCATCAGATGTTTCTGACCTCATGCTTCACAATCCTCGCCTAACTTACAGAAAGCTATTCTGTTGGGAAGATTAATTCTCACCGGTGAATTGTGTACGTTCAGGCTTCATGACAGGAAGATGTGCATCATCGGACTGAGCATCCTCATGGGACTGCCGTCTCGACCCCCCGCGGTAGACGCTGTGGCTGCCCAGATTGTCCCATCGGTTCTCCTACTATTCCTGGGGCTAAAACAAATGTGTGCCACACAGCAACATGCAGAACACGAAGAGCATGGGAAAGCTGAAAAGAACGATGCAGAAGATAATGGTATGAGAAAATATCAGTTTCCTGGCTTTTATGATCAGCATTTATTAATAGCACGCTACTTATTAACTTAATTCACTCGTGCTTAGCAAACAGCAATAGCACTTAGACTTAATGCCACTTCGTAATGCTTTACAACACTCTAAGCAGTTTACAGTATCAGCATATTAATCTGGGTCCTCCTTTTACCCACCCCAGAAGGATAGAAGGTTGAGTCAACTTTGAGTCAGTCAGGATTGAGGGATTTGAACCCCTGACAGTGAGATGTTAGCCCACAATACTGCATCCTAACCGCTTTACCATGATGGCTCAAGATTGACTTGAGGCTTACAGGGAAGATATTTGCAGTTTTGAATATTCCCAAGCACTTTCCCCTACAGGAAAACTTTAGATCAAACTAGCAAAGACATTATTCTCTTAACTGCAACCTTTTTTTTTTTGGGGGGGGGGGTAGAACTTTATTATTTCAACAACAGTCCATTACACTCCCTCAGCTGTGAGACAAAAATATTCTCCTTATTTTTAAGGACAAATGTGTTATTATCCCCATAACTGCACACCTGATATCCTCCTCAATCTAGTTTTCTCTAGAAAAGGTCATTTCAAAAGAGTTTGGTGATCATTTCAGAGCTGTATTAATCAGAAGTGTCTTTTCTCACAAACTAGCCACCTTCAGTTTTTAAAAAAGTCAATGTGTTCCATTGTTTTCATGATCAATCTTTACCAAGATTGTAATTTAAAGGATGTTTGTTCATAGGGTACTCCCTGGAGGAGTCATTAATTTTGAAACTATGCTTTTGGTTAAAAATATACATCTTTGTCTTTCTTGTCCTCTTTGTTCTTGATTTAAAAAAACCGTATTTGCAGAAGAGATTCCAAGTGATGAAGAGGAGGAGAATGAAGCAAATCAGGACATGCAGGAGAACCATGCTGGGGGTGGTGGTGATACAGGGGATGACGATGATGAAGATGACGATGATGAAGACTGGGATGATGAAGCATTAGAAGAAACTGCTTTAGAAGGCTTCAGCACTCCTATTGATCTAGAAGATGGTGTGGATGAATATCAGTTCTTCACACAAGCATTGTTAGGTATAGACGTTTATTAAAGTACTTCTGATTACTACTATTTTTAGGTGTCCTCTAAAATGGAAATCCAGCTGTAAGTAAGCCCTAGCTTGATTTTTCCATTTGCGCCCAATATAAGCCCTACCCCCAAAATAAACCCTAGTTAAGAACCCACCCACTCTGGGATGCAAGGGTAAAAATAAAGCTAGGGTGGGGATGGGTGGTGGTGGAGCTACCCTACTTACCAAGCTTCACACACCCTGATACCTGCCTCACCTGGCACCCACTTCTTCTGCGGCTGCTTGCTGCCACTTACGCATGTCGCTCCTGGCCTCCATTTTGCCATCAGAGGCCTTCAGGGAAAGCCTCTGCAGCTGAGAAATGGGCTCCATATTGACGCATGTGGTGCCTCCCCGGCCTCATTTTGCCATCAGAGGCGTTCCGGAAAGGCCTATGCAGTTGATAAGAGAGCACTGGATCAAATGGGCCGGCATCGGGCTCCTGCTCCTGCTGGGCGGGGCTGTCGGTGCTGTTGTGGCAGTGAGGTGAGTCAGTAATTAGATAGTCCCCGAAAATAAGACATATATATATTTATATATAACATTTATATATATTTATATATAAAATATATATATAAATATATATATAAGATTGGGTCTTATTTTCAGGGAAACACGGGTAACCAGTATTCAATACAAAATTCAATTCATTAAATGCCAGTCACCAGTCAGATGTACATAAGTCTTATATTCAGGGTAATCATAATTAGAAACTCAAGTTCAAATCTTGCTATGAATTTCAGAGTCTGGCTTAGGGTAAGTGCTTACTTCTCAGCTAATTTGCTACTTTTATTTGTCCTTCATTATTTATTATTTATTTTATCTTATTTATTACATTTATACACTTCCCACCTCACTGTCCAAAGCTATAATTAAGTGCTCTGAGAACCTAAGAGCGACAGCAAGATATAATACTATTTATAAAGGAGTTCATGTTTCTGGAAATAAAGCAGTTGGAAGAACTGAATGGTTAATGGAGATCAATCACTAAGAATATTAAAACCGTCTATCTCACACACAGCAGAAATCTCGGCTCAGCATACTCATTTTAAAAGTAGGTCTCTGTGCTTGAGAAAATGGTGATTTAATGACGTGGACTGGGAATTTGGCAAGTTGCATGTTTCTCGAAAGAAATATATTCTGTGTTTTCAGCTATACAAAGCCGAGATGCTGGCTGGTACCATTTGTTGACTGCACCACTCAGTGCTGATCAGAAGACTCAATTGCAGGAAATCTGTGCATTAGCTGAACTCCGGAGAAACACTGCAGGTCTGTTGCAAGAATGTTTGCAGAAAGCTTACAGTCTAAAGTCTGTCAACAGGAACTCTCAGTTATTACAGCCCTGTAAAATAATCTTAAACTGTCCCAAGTTAGTTTTGTTTGCGTTTGTCCATTATGAGAAGTTTTTTTTATATATAGGACATTGTTTCATGTGGATGTTTTGGGAGGTGCGGGATGGCACGTCACATACTTCTTAATCCTTTTAAGAGAACGAGAGCAGATGCTTTGGGAAGCAAAATAATGAATCCACAGTGAGTCAGAATCAGAATAGAGCTGGGAGGGACCTTGGAGGTCTTCTAGTCCAGCCCCCTTCTTAAGCAAGAAATCCTATACCACTTCAGATAAATGACTATCCAGCCTCTGCTTTAAAAACCTCCAGTGATGAAGCACCCACAACCTCTGAAGGCAAGCTGTTCCACTGATTAATTGTCCTCACTGTTAGGAAGTTTCTCATTGTGGAGGTGGGTGTCAGGGAGAGGTTAGTGTAAGATGCTTACAAGTCTAGTTGGACACTGATTTCCTTTAGACACAGCTGACCTGCCTAGTAGCAGTAAACTGTTTCTGATGAGACATGGCATTCATGATCTATGTGGTGTGTGTGTGTGTGTGTGTACGTATATATTTGTGTATGATTATGTATTTGTGTATGATTATGTGTGTAGGTATATATTTACGTATGACTGCTATATCTAATATAGGAATCTGCAGGCAATAAAGGGAGACACTGCAAACATGTTCTTCCTAAACCTCCCACCCTAACCCTTCACTACCTACCTCTTATCACCATTTCCAAAAGAAGCAACAAAGAAGCTTTAGAAGGATGC
>JANHFL010005506.1:7200-30022 GCA_032468155.1 Oxyrhabdium leporinum
GGTGCGGCAGGGCAGGGCCAACCAGGAGCGGGATTTGGTGGTTTGCTGAACTGTGCAGAATTTTAGCTAGATTATTGCCTAAACCCTTGTGAACCCACAGCAGCCCACCCCTGGCTGTGATGCAATTTTGTTCCTGTTGTATTACTCACTCTACCTAGTAAAATGGTTTCTGCACAGTGATGGCCTGTAGTGTGCTTATTTACCCTACATGAAACAGAAACCTCACATAGAAAAAAAGAACAGCAAAACCTATGAAGTGGTGTAGATTACTTGAGAAACCATGTCACTCCTATGAGACAGGCCCGACTCACCCATATTGGCAGAGAAGGCATGATGCAGATCTTATCAGTGAAGAAATTCTCATTGGTTGGTTCTAAGAGAAGAGCCTTCTATGTCATGATCCTGGCCCTTTGGAATGTCTTGTCCCCTGGGATAAGTTTGGCTCCCTCCCTCCTAACCTTCTGCAAGAGCCCAAAGACTTGGCTCTGCCAGTTGGCCTAGGGACCCAAAAGGAGAGTACCATGGTGGAAGTGAGCTAACAATAGATCCTACTTGCCCTGTGCATTTTGCTCCCTCCCCTCCCATCTTTTAATTATAATTTTTTATTTTTTATTATTATGGCCTTGTCAATTTTAATATTGTAAACCATCCAGAGTCATCTTGCAGCAAGATGGGCGGCAAACAAATTTAATAAATAAATAAAATAGATTTTTACTCTTTCCTAAATTTTGAAAATTATTCTCTGTTCCAAGAAATTAAAAAAGCTTGCTATAGTTCAGCTCAACTTAAAAAAAAAATAGCATTGGCTTTTGAATTGGGCAGACTGGTGCAGTTGTTATGTCAATTATGAAACATGTAACATGTTTCCCTTAAATGTGGAGAAGTTTAAAGTTCAAGGATTAGAGGTAGAAGGATAGATATTAGAAGTCCCTTTTAGAAACTAGCATATGGTCTATTCTTTTCTTTCTCAGTAGTATAACTTTGTTAACACGATACTGTACTCAGTTTTATACTTCCGTTTTGCTTGGCACTTAATAAGCTATTTGTTTTTAATGTTTTAATATAGACCTGTATCACTTAATTACAATAAACTTTTTAAAGCTAATACTGACCTATTTGAATTCCACATATTGCTGCAGGAAAGGTTATGGACATCATCTATGGAAGTTTTCAAGTATAGATTGTTGTTTCAGTATAACTCAAACTATCATGTAGGATAACTGAAGCTCTAATGAAGGATGATTTATAGGAAGTACTTATTACAAAAAGGTCATTACAAAAGCCAGAAGACTAATATAAGAGAAACAGACAGCCCAGAGCTACTATAAGTCTATTAATAGAAGGTGAGCAATTGATGCATACAAGAAATGAGATGCTTTACAGAAAATACATAGAGAAATAAGCCAAAACAGTTTAAGAAAATTATTTAATATGGAATTTAGAAAAGTCAAAGATATGCAAGAACACAATATATTAGAATTGGCTGGGAAACTGTGTGAGACTAGTGAAGAGATTCAGAAAAACCATGAAAAAAATTAATTCTTTGTAGCCTAACTGACGCATGTAATAATTTTATGAGCAAAGTTTAGCAAGAAGGCCTGAAGGAGAATTAACATTAGAAGTTGCTAAAAGATGATCTGCAAATTAGGGGTCCAATATTTGGGCCATAGCAATCTGAGACCACTAGGTGGTCTGAGACTGAAGATGACAGCAGTGCCTTTGCTGCCATTTAGTGACCATCTGGGAGTTTTCAGTCCAGTTGTGATATCAGTCTTTCAATGGTAGAAAGGAAGTCAGTCATACAGGAAAATAATTATCAAACAAAGAAACATCATCAATATTTAAAACAGCAGAGGATATATAAAAATAGAATTGCTGAAAGTGCAAACAGGTTTTTCTTCTATTTGGAAAGCAGAATAATTTAAGAGAAATCCTCAATAATTCAGACAAAAGGTGACACAACAATCAGTAAGAAAGCATCTAATGAGAAAACTGGCATTTTAAAAGTTGTACATAACAAAAAATATTAAAAGGTGATAGAATGGGTATGAAGCTATTAGAAATATGGAATGAACCTTCCTTAAACAATTAAACCTAAGTGACAAGGACAGGTTTAGGTTCTGATGAAAACATTATTAATTGATGAGGTACTCAAAATACCTCAGTAATATCTGGAGTACCCAGATTTAAAAAGAGGATTTGTCAATAAGATTAAGGGAAAGGTCAAAATAGAGCTAAGAAGAGCTTTGGTTGTATGTGTGGTGGAAATGTGCTTTGAAAGCTTTTTGGTAACAGAAACATGGGGATATGTATTGATATTATTCAAGATTTTACAGTAACATCTCATTATATTAGCATAAAGATGGTATCTTCAAAAATTACAAGGTGTTATAGCCATAACAAGGAACGGATGTTAATGCAAGGTATAAGAGGAAGAACGATTGACAGTGATGGGAAATTTATAGGGAGAAGAACTGAATTTATTATTTAACATAGCAGAGAACCTAATATCAGATAACAGTGCTCTACCACGCACTGAAAGAAAGAATACAACATTAATAGAAATGATAAGATGTGTATTGACTGACTCTGGGTGAACAAAAAAATATTGAGGTGAGGCAGTAAATGACAACCACATATATACAAAATACATTGTAATCTGGACCAATAAATAAAACTCAGATGTGTTTTGGTGTAGCAAAACAGAAACAAAATACATTTCATATCAAAATATTTGGATAAATGTATATATTAAAAACAATCTCTTTAAACTAGGAAACATAAAAATGGAAGCTATTGTAATTTAGTATTATGAGCAATCTCAGGCAAATACAGTGTGATTTTACAGAAATGTCTCTTCTCTATATACATTTTATATATTTTGAGCAAAACAACAACAAAACAAACTCCCTACAAAACGTCAAAAGCAAACAATTGAATAAAATACCAGTTATTCATATATGGTTAAGAGTAATATAGCACAGCATTTAATTAACAAATTAAACTTTGATCATGCAGAATTATGTACAGACCATCCATTTTGCTAAATAAAGATACCAAGAGTCTGCATATTTCAGATGCACCTGTCTCTGTTTAAGAATACTTAATCCTTTTGCAATAATTCATTTCTAAAGCATTTTCTAAGTAGTTCATTGATAAATTTCAATTTTGAAAGATAAATTGAACACTTAAATCCTAAATCCCTCCCATAAAATTTATTCATGGTTATAGAAATATATAATCAATATGAAGCAACCAAAGGACATAACAAAATAATGTGTGTTAACATGAATCAAACTTATTGCATCTCCAATATAGATAAACAACATCTGAACCTGGAAGCTAATTTCTGATGAAGAACAGTCAATTTAAGACTGTAAGACATATATTTCCTATTTTTAATTCTTGAGATGATCAACTTGTTAGGGATGTTTTTAAATTGAATGTTTTGCTATACACTAGTTTTGGACTAGCTATATTATTTTTGTAAATTCCATAAAGTTTTAAATATATCATTAATATAAGATAATCTAGGATATTAACCCTATTTTCAGACCAAGTTCCAGACAAATATATTTGAATATAGGGATCTTTCCAAAGTATTTTAGAACAAGTTTAAAAATTTAATTAATTCCTAGCAATGTCCACATATTTTAGTTTCAGCTTGTTTACTCATATCAGTAGTTCCAGATAATTGTAGTTTGTATAATTATGGTACTTCATCAATTTTGTTTTATTCCCAAACAAAGCCTACCAATGTAACAATGCAAACTACGCATAGGCCTAGTGGTGAAACTTTTGAATTAAATCATAATTTGATGAGCATCACATTTTTCCCTACATTTATTTATTAATTCATCAAATGGCTGTTCATCTCTTGAATGTGTCTATGGATGGCTAATACTTCATTAAAACAAATCTAGAAATTAACAAAGACTGAAAATCCAATAATGACGACTGAGGAGGTACCCAACAAAATAATATACAGAAATCTCTCAAAGGGCCATCTAACCTCCTCAGGGAGCACATCCAGGTCTTTAACATTTTTAAAAAAGACCCAGCAAGATTGAGACCAATCTGATTTTGGAGTATATGATGTTCCAGAGTTTAGGTACTATGACAGAAAAGGTATATTTCTGAAGTCCTATAAGATGCCATTATGTAACTGAAGGGAATTGGATCACTTCCCTCTGTTTAACCTAGTGGAATGGATAGAACCAACTAGGGAAAAGTAGTTTCACAAATAGCCTCATGCTATTTGTTTGGAGGTCTTTATAGGTTTTATCACATACTGATAATACCTCACACTGTGTCATCTGACAACCTCACAGTGATGGCTTGCAGATACCAAATAGGACTGAAGATCACATTACACTCTGAGGTGCCACACAGAGAAGGGATTGTGAGCTGGATAATTCTCCTCACTATCAAGAACAATTGATAGGTCAGAATTTTTTTTAGAAAAGGGATTTTTGTTTCTCCATTATCACTGCATCAGGCAATACAAAGGAGAGCAGTGTCCAGAGAGTGAGTAAATATTTTTTTTGATATGGCAGCAATGCTTATGGGATTAAAGATATTCAATATTTAAGTGTGTCATGATTGGGCCATCATTTTGACTTTAAGTTCTGCTACAGATTATGAAGATCAAAATTTGGTCTTGGTGTGAACATAGATCCACCTTTTTTGTCTTATTAACTCATACAGTTATACACTATGTTGGATTTTAGCTAGAGTTATCCAATTTCAAAACATCTATATTAAACTTGTATGGATGGAAAGCATTCTGACAAATTGCTGAGTGGTATGTTTGAAAAGGTTTGTGTTATTTCTTGCTTTCGACACTAGTTTTGTATAACTTTAATTTAGTTTAGTTTTGGTCTGGTTAACTTTGTGAGCAGCTGAAACATATATCAGAGAGGAACCCCAGTAAGTTGCTCAATCATGATATAATTTAGCCAGACTAAGAGGCAGTGCCATACAAAAAATCAAATTCCTGTGATGGTCAAACTATCTGTCCAGAGATATAAACTGTACATATCCAGTTCAGTGATAAAGGGTCAAGATAATCATCTTCTTCTATATTCTTAATGGAAAAATGTGCCTCAAAGGAGAGAGGGTTGTAATCCAAAAGGTTTTATCATACTGAGCCCATTATTCATAGCCCTTCACCTAGAAAATGTTTTATATCAGTCACAGGCTTACATTGTACTTTGTAAAATAATTTTGCTACAGCACCATCTGTATACTATGCTAGCTTTTATGTTTATTAAATTGTGTAGAGCGATGTTGCCACCCCTCCTCCGTCCCAAGAAATGACTTTATTATACAATTTAAAAACATCTTAATAAACTAGATGATAATTTTTACTAACAGGAAGAGGTAGACTTTTTCAAAGTAAATATGGAACAAATTAAGTATTAGTATACAGGGAGAAACTAAGATTGATGATCTTTCAAAACCTTAATTAAAAAAAAAAAGAATGCTGCTAAGGCTTACTTGTAAATTCAGCCACACATAATTCAACGACAAAATTAATTTGCTTTTCTTTATGTGACAATAGACCAACTTTCTATCGATTATGCTTTCCATTTATTTTTCATCAGTACAAATGAGATATATATATTTTAACTATGCAGTAAAAAATTGTGTTACTGAAGTTCTGTGCTTGCAATTTTAATTTCTAGAGATGCATAGAAAGGCAGAAGGATCAACTCTGTATTGAAGCAATTTTGTAGTTTATTTGAATGTTGCTATATAAAATGCATCTGAATTGTTTTAATTAAAGGAAATAAAATAATTGGAGTCATTTTCTTCTGAGCAATTTCCAATGTCCCTCTGTTTAGTGCATGTTTCATATTTTAGTTTAAACGATATATTCCAATTCACACTTGTATCATGGAATATTTGGTATTTCATTTACTTGTTAATTGTAAGCAGGTTTGAATATGAAATACTATCGTCTCAAATGGCAAATGTATCCAAATAATCCCAACAAACTCTCAGATAATTACATTCTGTAGTGCTTGTAGACTGGAGAATACATTCCCCGCACAAGTCTTTTACTTATTCTTGTTTGCCAATTGTCTAGTAATCTTTAAATCTGTCTCGAAGAAAATGCATGTTCTTCGCCAAGCAATAAGACTTTGTAAATATAGCTCTGGGTATTTTAGCAGGATATATTTATTACAACGCAAAAGAAAACAACCTTGCTTTCATCTTTGTGGCCCTGCAATGATATTGTATAAGAATTGATATAATATGCAGTCCCAAAGGTTTCCCTCCCTCCTATTTCTTCCTTCTGCTAAATATCCCAATCCTATTTTTATACTCCTCTAGCTACTAAAAGCCAATAAGGGGGAGACTAAAGAAGAAACAGCTGTGTCAGGCTACAACTCTGTGAAATAGCCATCAGCTAGCAGACAATCATGTGCTTCAGCCAGCATGAGCTGCATGTCAAAGCTCCAGTTTATATTCTATGCATTACCCATAGGACTGCCAAGTCACCAGCAGTTCAAAGCCTCAGACTTAAGTGCTGAGGTTCAGTGATATTATAGGCTCAGCATTTTATTTATTGTCTATTTACTATTAAATTTATGCCTATTTTTTTCTGTTTATACAGGCATTAAAAAGATTACAACAGAAAAAGAACATGAAAAATATAAAACATCACATTAAAATTAATTGAATAGTAAAATAAAGATTATAGTAATAGTAAGTTTGGTGAAAGTGATCTGTTTAATTTATTCCCTTCTCTTCCCTTCCCTAGCTTATTTCCATTGCAATAAAATAATATTTACAACTTTAACAGTATAAAAACATTTTTTTTTGCTAACTTGGATCAAGAAGTTAAAAAATTCAAATAATAGGAATAATAACTTTCTAGTTATGTCATGGAAGTTTGGAGAAGAATCACTTAATTTCACTAGGAAATAGAACTCAAAATGGATAATAGATAGATGTGAAGATCAGAAAAGTTAAAAACTATCATAACCGAAGGAAATTTTAATTGAATTTTCCTCCTTTTTGGAGATTTTCTCAACATCTCTCCAAAACATCCAGTAACATTATCATAGGAATCTCTTTAAGTTTATATATCAGTCTTGAAGTAGCAGTGGTTAGCATTGGTTGAAGTAGCAGTGGTTAGAATGCAATTGTCAGCGTTCCATCTAAGTTCAAATAATTCACTCAGGACTCAGATACGAAGTAATCTAATTAAGAGCTTATTAAAGAACCATGCTGGTACATCTGGGAAAAACCTGGATCTGAAGAGCCAGGTTTTTCCACACCCAAAAGAGAATTCAGAACCATCTTCTTTTGACCATCATCAATCACATGCCCCAATCCTAAGTTATACCCAGCATTCCTTCTTCCATCTTGGCACTCCTCTTCCAGGTGCTGCACAGAATGGCCTTGACATACCTAGATAGGATATTGTTGTGACTACAACCCCTCTAACGGCCATGAGAAAGTACTTATGTGTGATTATGTGGCAGCCTGCAGAGGCCTCAGTTTCACGGCTGACAGCAATATTGCAAGCTAACTCTGCCTGCTGTCAGTAGTTCGATCCTGACTGGCTCAAGATTGAATCAGCCTTCCATCCATCTGAGGTCGGTAAAATGAGGACCCAGATTGTTGGGGACAATATGCTGGTTCTGTAAATTACTTAGAGAGGGCTGTTAAGTACTGAGAAATGGTATATAAGTCTAAGTGCTATTGCTATTCATTTTAACAATATGCAATCTTCCTCACAGTTTTGTAAGGATATATAATCATATTTTAATATTAACTTGAGATTAACAATTATAAATATTTTGTCTACAAATAAAGTGGAATAGGAATAATTGCTGGTAGGCATAAAACAAAATAAAATATAAACAACATGTAAGATTAGGCATATGCAAATATTTAGATCCAGAATAGAAGAGATTAATATGCAGTTTTTAGCTTCAGTGATAGCTATGTGGTGCCAGTAAAATATGTGTCTTAGTTAAGGAGCTGTTAAGGAGGTGAAGATAGAGAAAGCATACATCTATTACATATAAAGACCAAAATAACTTGGGATAATAATACAAGAGAAACTGAACTGTTTTAATATGATTTCAGAAGTAAAACACTTTTAAAAATGTGCATAATAGATTAAAAGGTTTTATAGAGACCTTTTACAAATTTACAAACAGAAACAACTATTGAGTGTACCAAAACAAACTTAATATTACATATATATATATATATATATATATTTGCAAGTTTGTGTCAGTTCCCGAACCAAACATTTTTTTTCTACTCTCATTATCCAAGTTACTGTAACCAAAGTCAAGCTGACCCTTTTGCCCTCTTGGAAATCTTAATTAATTACATTTATAATTGTAATTAATTACAATAAAACAGTTTACCCATAATATATTCATCATTAAATCAAATAGCTTCATCATATTAATTTACATACAGGGTTTTATTAGCTGCACAGCGCATGGCTATCTATTACTTTCAACAGAGCTGGATGACATCCATTGAGAATGTTGGAGTAGAAGATAAAAGGCCAGGCTTCGAGTCAAATAAAACTGCTAAAAAGGTTCCATTAACAATAAAATAACCTAGAAAGTAAGTTTACACAGAAAGTAGCGGTCTCTTCTGAACTAAGCTTGTTAGATTCTTTTTATCATTTTTATTTATTTTTATTTTTGATGTCGTTTATGCTGACAGTTTTATTATGGCTGCTTTAATTTTCATTGTGTTGTACACCTTGTAAACCATTTAGGATTGCATGATTGCTATGGGACATATTTCAATAGATAAAATAGATAAAGGTTTCCCTTGTCCAGTCGTGTCTGACTCTAGGGGGCAGCACTCATCTCCATTTCTTAGCCAAGGGAGCTAAGCCATGGTTGTGTAGCCAGCATGGCTATACACCAAGAGAATAGAATGCTACTACTTTTCCACCAAAATGGTACTTATTTATCTACCCATTTGCATGCTTTTGAACTGCTAGGTGGACAAAAGCTGGAGCAGGTAATGGGCACTCATCCCTTCATGTGGCACTTGGGTTTGGAACCCAGAATATCATATTTCCATCTGACAAGCTCAGCATCTTTAACCACTGAGCTTTCACAGCCCCTCAATAGATAAATAAGCAAACAAACCAATAAGTGAATCCACGAACAGCTTTGTGTACTTTTCTTGGGTTAATAAATCCAGGCTGCAGTGTACATAAACAAGGATTAAACAAGGATTGAACTTGTTTTGGTCCATCCAGATACATCCAGGTTCCAGGGACAAGTTCAAGCATATGATGGCAAGGCATGTAAACAACTATTGGATAGAACATTTTAATATAATAGGTATGTCATGCTTGGTTGCTGTATTTAAATTGTTCATTTCAATAATGCAATACATGTAGTAATTTTAATTATACTAAAAGAACAGTAGATATAAGCAGAACTCATGTTTTCATGTGTGATTCTCACTTTCAAGCTTTCTCTTGCTGGGCCAGTATCTGTCAATCTTGGCAACTTTAAGAAGTGTGAATTTCAACTCCCAGAATTCCCCTGCCAACATGCTGGCTGGCAATTCTGGAAACTGAAATTCACATATCTTAAAATTGCCAAGGTTAAGAAACATTGTGCTAGCTGCCATTTCTACTATGAAAGTAGAAGACCTGTAGGCCAATCAAATACGAATTCTAAAACTTACTGTTTCATGTTGCTTTTATCCATTTTATTAAGATTTCAGTCACTGGTTGGAAGCCAGACAGTATGTAGTTAATATGTCAATATAAAGCAACACAGGTCTCACCTCAATAAATATCAACCAATACTAAGTGAGCCAGATAAGTAACTGTTTGCAGATTTGTAGGAAAATGTCTCCCCAAGGCCTTATTTAGTGGTGTTTTTTCTGGGTGAAGCAATTTGAGGATTTCATTTCCCGTCTATTGCTTGAACAGTCACCTGATTTACGTGCACATTCTGCTGGGTTTGAGCTTGCATACTTGGGAACACCATTGACATTTTCATTCATTAAAATAAACAGCTAGCTCAACAATGGGGATTTTATCTTGATGTTTCCGATTCAGAAGTGTAGCTTAAGTAAGGCAATTCCACTGGGCTCTTCAAAGTGTATATAAAATTATAAAGCTTTTGGCTTATTTTCAGATGTATCCTAATTTCACTATATAAGACAAGCTTACCATTAAGTAAAATGAAGTAGCTGCTTTGGCTAGCAGACTGGTACAAATGACAAATTGGGCTATGTCCTGGCTGCTTGCCCTCTTAGTATATACTTAGGAGGTATACAGTAGTCCTCTAGAATGGCTCTTCATTACATTATCACTCTCAGGAAGATCTTAGAATGATTACTTGTGAGATGATATGTAGGGCATTCCATATAGGCAGTTCTCTTGGCTATTATATAATTCATTGCTTTAATCTCTTCTGTGAATGAAGTCAATAAGGCAACTGTTATCAAGGAGAGAACAATGAAGAAGTAGAAATGTCTCTCAATGCCTCAAGTGGTTAGAACCTCTTTGACTTGAGATGAATCCTAGTATTGCCTATTGGAAAAATATGTAGGGCATGTATAATTTCAGGATGTAATGTACATAAAGCACATCCTTTGGGTTCAAATGCAGAATATAATTTGAAAGATTTTTGTCATCATCCATTCTTAATTGGATCAAGAAACCTACATAAGCCAGCATTCCATTATAGAAGAAAGAGGCAAAAGGCTAAGGCATGTAGCATGGAAATGTGTGCAGGTGTTGTGGTGGGTGAGATAGGTTCTAGTTGTGGGCACTGGGGAATATGGGCAGGCCAGAGAAGGCCAAGGTTGGCCTACAATATGGCTGGGCTATGGAGTATGGATGAGTAGGGAATTATGCAAAGTATGAGATTCCTGCAATTTCATACTCCATAGTGGAGCTCCTCATGAGAAAAAGTGGCAGAAGTAACTTATAAGGGAAACTGGTGCCCCTGTAGCTTTCCTGCTAGTTTCCCCATTGACTTTGTTTGTGGGAAGCCAACAGGGAAAGTTAGAAATGGTGATCACATGATCTCAGGGTTCTGCAATTGTCATAAGTATGAGCTGATTGCCAAGCACGGAAATCTGGATAATGTGATTGCAGGGATGTTGCATTGGATGGAACTTCGACTGGCATATATCACTTTGAAGGAAGAACATCTGACAACATCTCTAATCATGGGTGTTAAATTGTTAAAGCTTGTGATGATGCTATTAATATAAAAGTGAAGATGGAATAAACTGTGGGTTTTTTTCAGTGACTGATTTCCAAGTTAATATCATTGTTCTATAGTTTCTTGTTGCTTGTGAAAATTCATTTTTGGTTAGGTGGGTTGTCATATGAATCTGTCATCCAGTGCCGGAGAAAGTAATATTTCGGAAATGACAGCCAGAATCCTCTACCCAATAGGAATAGCCCACAAACTCATAGCCAACCATTGTAACTAATTCTACACGGTACAAACAGGACGTCAATTAAAAACCACAATTCATGAAACCAGCTGGCAGTCAAACACCATGATCTCAAATCCTTAATATCTTCCCACACCAAAAAGCACCAGTTCAATTGGAGCAACACAAAAATCATTTGTCAAGCTAGCACCCATCACACTCATGAGTTTAGTGAAGCCTAGCAGTACACAAGCAAGTCCATCAACAGATACATTGACCTATAACTTACAAATCCCTCAGAATCCAAATCAACTACACAGCCAACCAGAGAAAAGCACTGACTCTCAACCAACCCATGCAAGCCTCCCATCAGCAGTTCACCTCCCAATGACTCTGACCTGATGTAATCTCCTTATCAAAAGACCCATCACAAGACTCACTGATGATTCACACCTGACCCATCACAAGAACTTCTCTTGATACACCTACACCTGAAGCCCTTATAAACAGAACACTGACACTGACATCCCCTAAACTCCACTGAAAATGTTAGGTAGCCTGGTAATGAAATGTTCAGAGACCAGCCCAGAAGCTCAGAGAATGAACCTTCCCCTTTACCCTATACCCGAGCTACAGATATTCACCACTATTGCAAAGTAATATGTCCTTTTCCAGAATGGGCTGTACCTCATTAATAATATATTTCAATGGCTTGGCCTGTAAACTCTAGGTATACAATCAATAGTGTTCTGTTTTTAGGGTCAGTCTTTTAATAGGTTATTCCCTTTGCTTTGACTCTGTTGATTTCTGTATTGATTTCACTGAATGGGTAGTTCAGCCTCCTGACTGCCTAATTCCATCAGGTGGAGCCTCTTTGTTGAGTAGGTCAGAATAATGTGATTGGAGCACAGCTATAGACAATAGATCTGGTTGTGAGTTTGGGGTCAAAGTTGGAAGCGTGTGAGCATCCATTTTTTTATATTAAAAATTATATAAAGTGGTCTTTATTTAACCATTTGGTAGTTTTAGCATTACATGAAGAAAGTCGATTTATCCTACAGAAAAGCTGAGGTTGATAGTGAGAGGCTTTGATGGAATTTACTGAGATTCCTTCCCATGCATCCAAATGATGAAAATGTCATCAGTTTACTTCAAGGGAAAAAATGCATGACTTGCTTTAGATTCAAATCTGAATTTCTGCTTCTAATCCAAGACCTTCAGCACTGCACTGCACTAGGTCTCTCTTACCTGTAAGGATTGTGTACATTTCCCCAGGAAAACGTCAGGGCAGTGATCTGTCTTTATCGAAGCCTAGGAAGTGCCAATAGGTATATTTGCAGTTTGTGTAACTGATCTTTATATGAAAGAATACTGTGCCTTGTAAGAGCTGCAGTCTAGATTTCTCCTGACACATTCATTTTAGTGTGATTTTATTGTCTCATTGTTGGGATGAAAGTGAATTCAATTATGTTATCTCATGACCTGAAGAGATGCAGTTTAAGCTTAGGCCTTATTTGCAGGAACAGGCATGAAATGACATTGACTACAGAAGGCACAGCTTTTTGGCTTTTGTGTCCCTTGAAAATTATAAAGAAGGAAATAATAGAGTGGGAATGTCATTAACACTGAAATTGTAATCTTTATTTTTCACTGTGCTCAAACAGCACAGAATTAATCTATGAAAAACAGCCACTGGCAGTTCAAAAGAAATTTGTCTTAATTATTGTTTCCCCATTTCAGAAATCATTGAACCAGTATTCTAAATGGAAAGGCTTGAGAAGTATGGAACACAGATGCTTTCTCCTAATGTTGTAAGCCACCTAATAGTTATTTTTCAATATATCATTGAAATGTCCTATTGATGGTCTCACAACTAATTGGGTTTAACTCTGTTAACTGGCTGTTTCATTGTTTCAGTTCTCAAGGAAGAATGTGCTGTGCAGAGCATAACTGCAAAGAGATCATTTGTAGCCAAGAAAATTATGATTACTTTTTATGATTACTTTTATTTACAGTACCATAAAACCAGATTCTATCACATTCTTTGAAAAATGGCATTAGTGCAGCCTAGAATATAGACGTGTCTGAGTGCAAGGCATTGTACGGAATATAAAAGAAAGAGGCCCTCCATCTGCATTATCCATATAATCATGGTTTGTAAAACAAGGCAAAATGATAAAGGACTAGTATATGGGCTGACATAATTTCCTAAAAGCCTGATAAAGTGAATCAGCAAGATAAAAAAGTAAAGTAACTTTTACAACTTGGAAAACTCTAATGTTATGCACACATGACACACTTTAAAAATAGGCAGAGTTTTGATCTCATTGTTGGAATTGCCATGTTGACTATTCTGTACTATATCCTGCAGATACCTGGGATAACAACATCTTAATTATTTAACTAATGAATGATCTGTGTTTCTTCCCATTAATTTTATTGTTTTGCTTTATTATTTAAACTTTGAAACATTGGCACCTTTAAGCCTGAATGACCCTTAAACAACATTTCCTAACATTATCTCATTCCGTAAAACACTAGCATTTTACAGCAGATAATAATAAACCCATGGATAAGCATATGCTGGCTCTTTACTCCTTTAATAGCAGTTATGACTTCTGCCTTCAGGAATGGAGAAAAGTTATGTTCTCATGTATGTTGGATGATAATGATGATGATGATTATGATGATGATGATGACAATGTACAGTCCGTTGGTGATTCTATGAGCCAGGTCTCACAGCAAAATAACAGAATAACAGAGTTTGAAGGGAGACTTTGTAGGTCATCTAGACCAACGTGTGCTAAAGCAGGAGACTCTATACCATTTCTGACAGATGACAGTCCAGTCACTTCTTGAAAGTTTCCAGTGATGAAGCTCTCACAACTTCTGAAGGCAAACAGTTCCATTGGTTGATTGTTCTCGCTGTCAGAAAATTTATCCTTATTTCTAGGATAAATTTTATTTCCTTGATCATTTTCTCTCCACATCCCATTTTCCCCTTTATATTTTGCATTTTCCCATTTTATTGGATGATAAAATATAATCAGGACTTAGTGGAAGAAATTAATGTAACACACCAACTGTCCGTTCACCTTCTTCTATGAATACTGTGTTTGAATACCTCCCAGAATTTTAGCCTTTCCTGAAAGCTTAGGCCTTTGTTCACTCATTACAACAAGTCTATTCATCTTTGTTAATGCTGCCTTGCTTTGCCTTTCATATTCACTCCCTGCACAGCCTCACAAGTGTTATAATCCTGACAGTTGGAACTATTGAATTTTGTCTAGCCTGGATTCAGGTCATGCAACCAAGAGCCAGTAAGCATTAACAAGTTTCTCAGTCTTAATCTTTGTCCTCCTGTCTCCTTCTAGGGGAAGATGGTAAAAACTGTGAAAATGTGATGTCAGTGGCAATGCATTCCCCACTATTATAGAGAAGACCAACTTCCTTTAGCTTGAGTGTAAAGTGTGTAGACCAGTGTGTAAGAACTTATGTTGAAGAATTTGGAATTTTTAAAGGGTAAAATATGTCTCTTAAAATGTTGTGGAGCTTAATGGCAGTCATGCTGTCCCTTAAGTTCCCCAACCCAATTTAAACAACAAAAAAAATATGGTACTTCTTCCTAATTCAGTGTTTGAGGCAAATGGATCTGGATATGCATATATGTGATGTGTTTTGAATTCTGAAAGGTGCCCCAACCATCTGGTGCAGAGGATTTGGCAACACTTTGCCTTAGATTTTAATAGAGCGTGTTATTGATAATTTGTCATTATTGTGGATAGTTAACCAGAGGGTCTCTTCATCTACTCTTTTAGCAAAATTTTGGAACCAGAATCTGTCTTCATGTTGAAGCTCTCATGAAAATCCTACTTAAATAAATTGGGTTTGTTTGGAACCACGGCTCAGGGCAGCAGCTCATATCTCACATCATTGCTCTACTAACTCTTCTGTAACACCAGAGTGGGATTTCTATCTTCCCAATCTGCAATTAACAAATCTTTTCAAAACTATATGCAGGATTTTTCATATCTATAATATAACCATTGGGCATTGGTTCTTAATTACAGAATTTCTCATAATCTCATTTTTCATTAGTTTGGAAATGAACCTTATGAAATCATTATTAGATTTTCGACAGGCAGTTCTCAGCTCTGATGGTTGATATGTACAATTGTTATTTCCTAAACATGTTCTTCTTGCCAGTCTGCTGTACAACAGTTTACAACAAATTTGCCTTTCTATATCTTTATGAGCTACACGTTATTATTAATTAAAGATTTACATGACACACTAAAAGAGACAAAGCAAATGAAACAATGTTACATACAAAAGGGAAAGCTACATAAATACCATCCAATTCTTCGGTTCTTCCCTTATGGCTGCTGAAAAATGCATCTAAACATTATTCCACTCTGCTACCACAGTGACAACACAATGACCTTGGTCAGCAGTTTCAAGAGTAATGCATCAATATATGATGAAATTTATAAATGGATGTTTGTAGCTAAGGCCATTTTTTGGGTTATAAACAACTATTTATTCATCTCTGCTATAGCAGCCATTCATTTGGATGCATTATACATACTAGTAAGTGTATATATAATGCATATAATATATATATATATATTCTCAACATATACACACATGTCTAACACAAAAAGGTGAAGCCTATTTTTGTTCCAGTGTTTATTAAAGGTGGGTTTAAAAATTTACTTAAAAAATGATAAATTAATTTTGAACTTTGTAAGTGCATTTACTATCCTTTTGGCAGAATTTCATTATTTTTTCTTAGTTTTACAATATTTAGAATGTTTTCAGAGCCAGCTTTGAGCTATTCCTGGTTTAAAGAAAGTTCTGTGGGCTAGGTATAGTGGTCACAAGACCTGTTTGTTGTCAGCGTTCCATCCAAGTTCCAATAAATCACTCAGCACTTAGATAAATGTTAATCTAAGTAAGAGTTTATTAAAGAAACCAGATGTTGGCACATCTGGGAAAAACCTGAATCTGAAGGCCCAGGTTTTTCCCCATCCAAAAGAGAATTACAGAACCACCTTCTTTTGCCCACCATAAATCACATTCCCCAATCATAAGTGTTACCCAACATTCCATCTTCCTTCTCGGCACTGCTCTTCCAGGTGCTGCACAGAATGGCCTTGACATTCTTAGAAAGAATAATATTTTGACTACAACGCTTCTAACTGCATGAGAAAGTACTCCCTGTCTATTTCTCATGTGTAATTATGTGGCAGCCTGCAGAGGCCTCAAATTCATGGCTTCCAAAGCTGACATTTGTGCTGTTTTGGGAGCTTAATGTGGTGCTAATATGGTGGATGTGTATTATTTCTAAGGAATTTCTGTCATTTTCAAATTTATGAAATCTTCTGTCAATGCGCGGCCTGAAGTAGGGCAAGTGTTTTAAATTATGGATAGGCTTGTCTCATTCACCTCCAAATCATGGTAAATAAGTCAGTTATGTCACATTCAAGGTAGTAAAATTAATACTTGACAAGACTGTATAAATACCAGGATAATATTTGTAGCTTGGGGTTGAAATTTGGGGTCCTTGGAGCTCTCGGAACTTGCTTGTTTTCTTGAAGACGTTTCATTACCCTAACTAGGTAACATCATCAGTGCTAGTAAGGAGTGTTGTTTGCTGTCAGTTTATATATAACATGCCTCTCTCTGTGTATGGGGAGTGATTCTTTGGTTGGGCTGTTTATTGATGGCTCTTGTATAAATGATTGTATAAATGCCTATGGTGCCTTCTTTCTGTAGTTCTATGTTTAAATAGAGCCCTTAATCTGTTTCCATATCAAAGCTACCAAATCTAGACTACAATCATATACAGTTCTACATATCACACTCAGCAGACCTATTTTATCTACATTTCTATTTAAAAGGATTATCTAATTTGACAAAACTAAAGCATCTATAGAAAAAAAAATGTTACATTTCTTTTTTGGGCATGTATTCATAAATAAACCTAAAATGTCCTATGCTAGGCCACAGTATATTGACTTTGGTTTTAGCAAAATGTTTGGTTACTACAATCAGACAAGCAATTATGAACAAGAGACTAGCAGAAATTTGTATTTACAGTGTTTGTCAGAAATGAGGTCCTAGAATTAAAATGGACAGTTGTAGTATAAGTATACAGATATTTAAGATGAAGAGATGCTCAGCTTTCAAAAAGTGAAAAATTTCAGTCACTTTAGATCAAAAATAAGGGGGTATGACTCAAAAAAGACTGGTTGGAAAGACAAGAGGGGGATATGAAATACTATAGATTTATGCTTGATACTATCCAAGCCTATAGTGACCCTGCCTCCATAACACACTTTTACTAGCAAGCTAATCTAGTCAAATTCAGTAACTGCTGATCATTTGGGCAATTGAATCAAAAATTATCTTTTTTTTTCCAGGAGTGCTACATATTCAGTAGGTTTCTCTGACAGATGAGTACTAGTGAGTTACGTTCTTAGCAGCTTTATACTGGCTAGCAGAAAACAATAGGTGTGACTTGGTCAGTACAGCTAATATATTGTTGACACAGAGTCAAATCTTGCTTTTTTAACTTTTCTTTCTCCTTTTTCTTGCAGGATCAGGTAGCCCAAACATGTCAATTGACATGGTTGATTGGATGGAATTAATTGGATCTTGCACATGGCAAGTTCTAAGTTAAATATATTTCATGCATATTACTTGACTCAGTGAGTTCACTCCCTTTTTACGTTCTCCAATGCTTTACTGGCTTGCCTGAGTGTGTTACAATAAAATAATCCATGTGTGTTGTCTGGATTGGTTTAAAGATTAAAGGTACTCTCTGCACATTGTGCTATACATTTGGACACTTTACAAACTATTATACCAGATTTTTTTAAAAAAAATCAGATTAATCATTATAAACAGATTAGTTTCATAAATATAACTTTTAAAAAGAGTAAGATTAATTTCCTTTAGATAAACATTTCTGAACATTTTTTAAAATGATCCCTTACCAAATGAATTATCAGAAAAGTATATAATATTTCATAAACTACGCCCCCTAAAAATCATACCAACTGATTTATGGCTCTGATTTACTTTTTAAATCCAGAACAAGAGCTATTAAACACCCATTCCTAAGGGTACATTTTTATTATAAACAGATGGAGACTCTCATTCTTTCATGAAATATGGTTCTTGTTTCACCTTTCTTTATTCATTAGATATCTGTTGGGACTTATAGTGGGTCATTTGAAGGTTTAATCCCTTATTCTTGGTTCCTATTGTCATCAGTTCCCCTATTCATGGTTGCATTCTTTATCTCCCTTGATTATGATAATTATTCCTATGTAAACACTAGTTGATCTGTTTCCAGGAGTGCACACAATCTCCTTTATTTCCTGTCTACTTTGTCCTAATAAATACAGCATTCTTTTTCAGAAAAGGGAGGACACTTGATTTTTTCCCCCTTGCCTCATTTTTCAAACAGAGCTTCATGACATTTCAAATTTTTAAGTAAACAAAAAGTTCTATTTTTCATCATGACAGCAAAGAGCAATGATATATGAACCTGCAACATGTAATGGCTTATCCCTGATGATAATCAAAGAAGCCCCTATATATATTTAAGAGAAGTTGAAATCATTTGTTTTGGTTCAGTATTATTTTTTTTGTCCACATCCTACAACTTTATGCTATTTTTTTCATGTTTGACAATATATATATCCCTTAAAATATACATGACTGACATAAACTAACCCCAGAAAATGTCCAGGTATTTCTTAAATTAATGCAGTACATGATATGTTGCTACATGCATTCCTTTGCTTTTTTAATATCTATATTTCTTACCAAACAGTTGCAGATTAGCTAGGCCTGAAAATCTCAAAGGTACTTTTTCAAAAGGCAACTGGACTTTGTTTTTCCTTGAAGACAGTTCACTTCTTATGCAATTCAATGGGGATTTACCAGTACAATGTATTGGATCACATTTTAAGATTCTAACACCTGTTTTTTTATTATCACACTTCAAAAAATTTCTACTAGAATCAGCTCAATGATATTTCTTTTTATAAACTTATTCAACCTAGGCCAGGAGAACCTATAAATGGCAATCTAATGCAATTGGGTTTCTAAGATTAATTTTTTTAAAAAGTTGCCAAGGAGTAGATGGCAATGAATCTCTCATACAGAAATGATCTGTTGATTCATACTAGTCATCTTAAGCCAACGATATGATGGTTGGGAAAGATAAGAATTGTTTAATTCCTGAATGATTGTACTTCAGCTCTCCTACTTGATTGCAATACTGATAATTGTAAAGGACTGGCTAAGCGTAATATGGTGTTACCAACTTAACATTATTCTTGATGAAGAATGGCACCTGCCCTATAATACATCATTGCCCCTGAGATGAGACTGTTCCCATCCTTGATATACGTATTGATATGAAATATGATTGTGTCAACACACTGACATCTCCAGCAAGTGGGAAATTAGTGATGTGACTTCACTGTCCATAACTTTAAACCCTCTGCTAGTCTCTGAATAGTAACATCAACAAAGTGTTTTAACTGTAGATTTTTAAAATATTATTACATGGTTTGTTCTTATTGTGTGCTGCCCAGAGTCACATGCTGAGATATTGTCCATGAAAAGATGAAATAAATACATAAAGTGTCATTTCATACTCAGGTAAAGGATCAAATATGCAAACCTATCATATTGTGTCATGGAAAAAGCTATCAAGAAATTTCTTTTTGATATATTAATTAGAGAAGATGTTATGTGTAAGAAAAGTCAATACCATTGCTGAAATCTAATATGGTACAACAAAGAAAAATATATTACTATCACCTTTTCAGAAAAGCTATATCAATAAACAGCATGGTGAGATTTCAGATATGCTCTATTTGCAGCAACATATAATAATAGAATTTTGAAAGCTTATCCAATTTTCTCTTGGTCCTATTGTAGCTTTGGATCATTTTCTTCAATATATCAATGAACAAATATAATGTTTTTAACTCATTTGTTTAAGTGGATTCTCCTTATCTATTTTTAAGACTTGTGTGCAGAGTATAGATAATATTTTAAGTTATATTTTTGAAGAAATATCTGAAAATTCAAAAGGGCTCACAAAATTTTAAGCACCACTATGTGTGTATGCATGCAATTCATGCAGAGTGCATCAGCTCTTGCCTTAAAATGGTTTCTTAAGGAAAAGTATAAACGACCTTCCAGTTTCATAAAAATACACTTGACATAGTATAACAAAGGCCTGCAAGCAGCATTTACTACCAAGAACTGGGTTATGAATAATAAGATTTCTCTTCAAGTTGTAACTATATTCAGAAAAAAAAATCCAAATGGCTTTTAAGATAGCATCTGTATGATCCATCATTCCAATTATTATTCGGGGGGGGGGGGCATCCAGTAAAAGGTATGCAATGTTGTCAGTTTTAGGATTGCTTATGTAAATGCCACTTGAAGAAGTGAAAAGGAATTTGAAAAAAAAACATATCAAAAGAAGGCATGCATATATTTGTCTGCCCAAAGGTTAAATCAAAATGATGCAATTAATAAGACATTGGGGAGATGAGTTTATTGGGCTGGGAGTTTTTGCAGGCAATAGAGTCATCTAGTGCTTATATGAAAATGAAATGAGAAGATGATAGCTGTATTCACCTTAAGCATGGCTTGCATGACATTGGAGTCCTCTAGTCTCCAAAGACTAGACAAAGACATTAGGACAAAGAATGTAGCACACTCAGATAATGAGAATTTTTTTTTGAAAAAAAAAGCTTCCCATGCAACACTGTAAAAGAAATAGTGTGTGCTTGTTGAGTAATAGGAATGTTAAAACAAATCACTTATCAAGCTTGTGGTTCCATTACTGTGAGTATCTTCTGTTATAGAAGTCCATCATGACCATCTTTCCCCATCCATGTTCTTGAAAACTGTTTCATAACTTAGCAATCACATTTGCTTATTGCAGTATCAAGAATGATTTTGTGATTGATAGAAGCATGATCAGAAAATACTTCTTAATTTGAAGAAACTTCTTAATTTGAACAAGCTTAAAATTTGTGTACAGTGAAGAAATCAACTGATAGTTTGCAAACACACAAATGCACACATTATGGAAAATTGCAGTTTCCATTTTATTTTCAGGACGATTGAAAAATGTCCTACAAATTTCTCCAATGGGTGCTTCATATTAGCCTAAGTTAGAAATTGTGAAGAGTGATATTACTTATATTTGTTGTTGTACATCTTTCCCTTTTTCTGAATCCTCCATGGCTTCCCATAATTTTCACTGGAAAGTTCCTTCCAGAAGTCTTCCTTTGGGATTTACATAAGAATTCAGGGAGACAGCAAATTGGGGGAAAGATTAAAAAGAGAGACATGTACATCTTAACTGCTTCCCAACTAAATAAGGCCAAAAACCTTGAATGGTCATTGAATAAGTGCTTCATTAACCTGTATGCCTTTTGCATAAACAGGTTGCCAAGTCTGCATACATATACATCTTTCAATGCTAATATAAAATTGTTGGGGAGAAAAAGACATATTTCTTGGGAATAACACTGAATTAATGGGATGCTCTTTCCAAAGGGACCATTCTGACTGGTCAAGCCCACTTTTATTTATCCTGTTTTAATAAATATGTAATTTGATGATAGTGTCTTTTAAAATGTCTTGCCCTTGACATTCATATTTTTAAGATTTTCTACTGTACAGTACTCAATGAAATTATTACTGCATCACACAGTCTGCCAGATGTACAGACTGGGTTTGGTATTTTTGCCTATCTATCAAGTCTTTTCCAAGAACCTGGGATAGGCAGATGTGGATATTTGATGGGGTTACAGGTATTGTTGCAGAAAGCAAGTTGTTCCAAGTAAATCTGCCTTTTGCAATTGGCTGATGGTGAATTTGTCAATGCCATTGGTGCTCAAATGGCATTCCTGTTGTTTTTGTAGTTGTTGTTGATGATGATGTAAACTTTGGAAAGACTTAAGAATTCAAACAAAATGTAGAAAAAAGGATAGTATAAAGTGGCTTAAAATTAATAATAAATAAAATGTAAGCCACAGAATGACAGAAAAAAAATGAACCATATTTCCTCTCTTTGATTTTATCTTTGTATTGTGGATAAGATAACTTTAAATGAAACATAAAATCACTTCCAAACAATATTTACCCAATTATGATTATTACCTGGCAGTTTTATTAACAGCAGCATTTTGGATAGGTAGAAAAATTGAGGAGGGGTTCCACAATAATGCAGTTCTAGGAGAGATAACTTTGTGGTAACCTGATAATTCATGAAAATAATAACACCAGTGTTGAGGAAGGAAGGAAGGAAGGAAGGAAGGAAGGAAGGAAGGAAGGAAGGAAGGAAGGAAGGAAGGAAGGAAGGAAG
>JANHFL010005506.1:30122-48903 GCA_032468155.1 Oxyrhabdium leporinum
AAGGAAGGAAGGAAGGAAGGAAGGAAGGAAGGAAGGAAGGAAGGAAGGAAGGAAGGAAGGAAGGAAGGAAGGTTTCTTATACATAACAAGGATTGCTAGCCTTGTACATTATATTTCATTTTATCCTGTTTATGAAGCAAAGTTCAGAACATTAGCAAGGTCTTAGACAAAGCTCTCACTCAACTGCCACATTTGAAGAGATGCTAGTATTCTCAGAATAGAGAATAATGTGTTACATTTCCAGGACATGGAGCTATTCATGATGAGGAGCCTATCAGAAAAAAAAGAAATGTTAAGTATAATTCAACATCACAGCTGAATATGCCCAAGGATTCAGATATAGACTTTAAAAAGCTAGGAATTCAGTTTTCAGAACCAGGTGAACAAAACTGTAGCTTTGATAGGGTTATCTTTTTTCCTTCTTGCATTACACTCTTGATGTAGCTCAGGTTTTTTCAGCTTTTGCTATGAACAAAGCAGAGTAGTTAATTCTAAGCAAGTTCCACCAAGATCATGACTTTAATCTGAAGCTTTGGCATAGGTAAAGCTAGCTATGCTAAGAGCTGAAATAGTCTGTGATATCTCAAATCCTTGTTTCGTTTCTCCAATTCCCATTTACAATATACATTATAAATTTCTTCCTTACCCTTTTCAGTTTTAACTCCATTGCAATTGTTTTCAAAGCAGAAGCTAAACTAAACTAAAATTGAACATTTCAGTGGAAAATGGTTATCAAAGTGCAGACACAAATAAAACAAAAACAATAAAGTCTAAAGACGTCAATTCTCTCTAGTTTTGAAGCCAAAATGAGCAAAAAAAATAAAACCAAACCTTGTTTAATTGATTAAAATCAAGATTTCACTATATGCACAATATACTTAATGATGCTATCACTAATCCCTAACATGAATAATAATCATCATCAAATAAATTGGGAATGTAGTACATTAGGGTGGAAACAGTCAATATTCAGTTCATTAGCATATTCACATTGACATTATTTACCATTGCAGAGTAGCTGCGATCATGCAACACTGAAATGGTGATAACATCTGCAGATATATTATTACCATAACTATACATGAAAAAAAATTGGTAAAAGAAAAAGTTGAGGTTTTCTGTCATTAAACCATTGTGATTAATCTACCTGCTTTAAAACTGATTTGCTTCTAAAAGTGTCAAAAATATTTTCAATTCATTTTTTGGCATTGCACAATATAGACCAATTTGATAAAAATGAAAATCTTTTCCTTGAAGGAAAACTGCTTTCAGCGTACTGTAGGAACAGATCATATGATAGTACCTAAAGTCCTAAAGGAGCATTTATTACTCTATCATATTTAGGATGCTCATCCTTTTTTTCTCTTGGTTGATTTCATTTGTTGTCTGCCACCAAGCTAAACAGGAGTTAGTCCAGGGCAGCAGGATTTTATATTCCACAGAGATAAAGGAGCTTTTACAGTAATCCAGGCATCTTTTTCTGTTGAGTTGCAAATACTGTACAACTGTTTTTTTGATCTTGTATACTCTTTCATTTTCACAGGAACAGGACCTACATGTCTAAATAGGATCACACTCATGTCAGAAACACTGACTTGCTTCTGGGTTGAAAGGATTAATTGGTGACATCACCATTGTCTGGGGATGCCCAGTTGGAGAGGACTCCTTTCACGTCCCGGAAAGGAACTGGCATGAAAGATGAGAGCTCATCCTGCCCCAGGACAGCACTCAAGTTAGCAAGCCCACTTAGTAATGTGGGCTTGCTAACCTCCAACCTAGCATCCTAACCACATTAGCCACTTGCTCCTTTCTTTATAGGACGAGAAGCATAATAGCCAGCATTATCCATTATAATTTATAATAGCATTAAATGTATAATAGCAGATAATGGAGGTTATATGAAAAATGCCAGAGGGTAGTGATCAGTTCCTAAATAAAAGCATGTACTGTTTGACAATACTTATTTAAATGTTTGGTTCAGAATGAGGGGTGACATCTGAACTTTTAGTGATGCCTGTTATTGTAACAACAATCCAAGATCCAAATCATTTTGCCAAGGCCGATTCTGCACATGTTGCTTTCTCTCCATGCAATGAAACCCCACTGATAAAATCCCTATCTTGGAAAATCAACATCCATATAAGTGTTCCCTTTAAAATAACATTGATTAACCATCGTTGGAATACATTTTTGGTATTAATGGCATGGATTGAGCTAGCCGTAATAATTATGGGAACAACAGATTGATTTGTATTTTGATGATAGAAACACGATGAACATAGAAGCAACACCAATTCCACAATTTCTCTTTGGTGGTTACATGGGCCCCTTTTCCAAACTCAGAGAGCATCAAGGACTTCACAGATTAGCTTACAGCTAGTTCAGAGATGCTTTGATTAGATCAAGAGATTATTGACAATAATCAATAAATTCTGATAGTTAATCCTGGGAGGATGAATTATCTCACCTGGTGGTTTCATCTAAATGTTAAATAGGAGTAAACAGAACCTTGTGGCACCCCACAAAGCAGAAGCCAAAGGCTGGACTTCTCTCCCCAACCCTCATCCCCACAACACCAACTGGAACTGCCCAATAAGGAAGGACATAGGTCTTATAAACAAATAGCAGAGTCTATAATCTATTTCCTCAAGGTCACGAGACTGAACTTAATGCAAATAGCTAGTACTAGTGAGTGAATCCTAATGACTTTATCTGATAGATCCCTGCACAGCAACATGAATCACCGAAACAATATCACTAAGCAGATATCTGCAGAAACAATAAGAGTAGAGTAATGTGTAATAGTCTTGTCCCTGATACAGGCCCATTCCTGTGCCCACTCATTCTTCATTTTACTCTATTGCATGGATGTCAAACTCATGGCATCACATTGTGACCACATGACATTTTGTGACATTTTTCCCATTCATGGAGCTGGGGTGGGCATGGCCTGCGTATGATGCATCCGGCCCGTGGACTGCCAGTTTGACACCCCTGTTCTAGTGGTTTTATGTGTCTTTTACTACACTTCATCTCCAGAATTCATGTGAGAACCGGGGGATCCTCTAGGATCCACCCACAGAGAGAGTCTGCATAGGCAGGATCTGATCCAAGGCCATTATCATTGTTCATCCCAAGATGTGATTAAAAACTTAGTTGAAGCATGTTTTTAACCAGCGCTTCAGGGATACCTGAAGGATTAACTCTGGAACATCACTGAGTCCTTGAGTGCCTGGGACAGTCCAATCAAATAGATTTATATCCCCTGGTGTAGTTACATTTTTGGACTTATTAAGAACTTTATAGTTAAGCAAAAAGTAGTAGTGAATTAATCAGAATTGTGTCTAGACTCATGCCCCCACCATATTCACTGTTATTTATATATATATATTAATCTTTGAATAACTACTCATAAATAGTAAGCATGTCATGTTTAATTTTGTGTCACATAGATATGTCAGCTTCTGATCACTTAGGAATTAATTGAAACATATAATTTGACGGGGATTCTAAAAATTTTCATGCAAATGTGTATCAACAAGATTAGCCTTTAAATGTCTTTCTTTAGAAAAAGTGTACTGATGTTTAAAATTTACAACTGTGTATAAGATTACATTTTTCACTATGTTTGCTTTTATGCCCAAACTCTGGGCAGCTTCTAGTAATATATATATATATAGACTTTGTGTCAATGATGGGAATAAACTCTAGGAAAAATTATACATCTACATATATATACATATATATATATGTGTATATATATATGTGTGTGTGTGTGTGTGTATGTATATATATATATGTGTGTGTGTGTGTGTATTGACACAAAGTCTAAGTGTAGAAAAAGATGCAATCCGGGTCTTTCATGATAAGTTTGTACATTGCATAAAAAAGAATATGCACAACCACGAAGCTAAAAAGAAAAATGCAAAGCAATAATGATAATAAATAAGGAAAGCATCTAAAGAAAAATAACCCATGGACTTCATATGGTCTGACCTTTCTCAAATGTTAGAACACGGAATTTTTAAATGCATTAAACGATGTCAAGGCATTCATCTAAACAGCTTTGTCCTATAGGTTTTGAACTAAATTTAAAAAGGGTAATGATCAAGAAGGTCACTAAGTGTTATTTTTCAAGCCATATATTATCAACTGCAGCATTGCTGAATGCAAGCACAAATGCTTTAGAATGCCCATGAGATTTGGACTTCCTCTTTTAAAAAAAAAAATCCATTTAAAAACTGGAACGGAATACTGAATATAAATACTGAATATGGAATACTGTATAAAAAATTTGCATACTTTTCTCCTTAGAGCAGCAAAAAAATTAAAAATGAGTATTTATTCAGATCCATGGGGATTTTTTTCCTTGTGTTATGGTCATTTGTGTATCCAAGGAAGAAAACATAGAAGAATATGGATCAATAAACAAATACACCTTGGAGTAAAAAAAAAACCTGCAAAGACGATCAATATGTTTAAGGTTTAAAGAACTGATTATCAGTGGCTGGATCATAAAGGCTATACATTCATCTGTCTGTCTGTCCGTCTGTCTGTCCGTCCGTCCGTCCGTCCGTCCGTCCATCCATCCATCTGACTGGAGCTGCTACATGACTCATAAATCTGAGAAGATGGGACCAGAGTGTATAATCTCTTGGAGCTTGTGCATGTATTTGAAATATTGGGAAGATATTGGGGTACTGTTGCAAATGCCTGACATTCATTCTGAGCAAATTAGTAAAACAAAGCAGTCACCCAGAATTTTTAAGATTATGGTCTATGAAGAAACCAGAGGCATTTTGTAAATGATGAAAATTATGGACATTGGCACTTGCTTTTGATTTTGTAGTTTAATTATAAGGGTTTTTTTTAAAATAAACAAATATGGGACCAAAACAAAGACGGGACGAAAGATGGGAATATGCCTTTTCTGATAGATTTGGAGGCCAAGCAGAAATAATGGAAGAAAGTCCTACAAATGGCCTGTCCTTATGCCATATAGGAGTTTATAGGTGATAGCTGACACACTGAATTCTACCTGGGAGCCAGCTGAGACCCAGGCAACAGTGTTATATGAGCATAACAAGAAATGCCCAAAATTGCCTGGGCTGCTGCATTTTGAACCAGTTACAGTTTGGAATGCAGTCCTATGTAGGACATGTTTCTAGAGTCACTGGAAGTTGGGTGGCCTATACTTCTAATTTATTATTACAATGGTGGTTCACACAGTCAGCCTGATGTTTAGATTGGGCTTGGCATTTTTATTCACCCACTGAGTCCTTCCCAAGGATCTGGCATAGGCAAATGATGTTAGTTGATAATATTAAAGGTATTGTTGCAGGATATATGCTGTTTTCAGTAAAACAGGCTTTTGCAATTTATTGGTTGCGACTTTGTCAATGCCAATGGTTTTCAAGTGATGCTGCAGATAGTTTTGGATTATATCAGAGTGCCTATTGGTACTATCTTTGCTTTGCTTTTCCCACAGTTGTTCTACTTCTATTTCCAAATTTTTGTATTTTGTGATTTTCTATTCTATTCTGCTATTTCCATGTACTGTAATATCCACTACCCAAAGTTTTTTGTCTTTTTTTATCAACAATTGTAAAATTTGGGATATTAGATGGCAGTGCTGTTCAGTTTGAATTGATATTCTAATTCATCTTTGTTGCTACTGTGTCATGCCATTGTTTGTATCAATATGAGCAATATTCTTGCAGCAGCTTTTGCTTTCTGTTACTGTCTAGCACAAGGGTGTCAAACTTGATTTCATTGAGAGCTGCATCAGGATTGTGTTTGACCTTGGGTGATATGGTGCGCCTGGTTACAGTGGGCATGGCCATCTTGACATCACTCGTGTCAGGGGTGCCTGTGGTGGCCTGAGCACTCTGCCAGCAACGGGTTCCCAAGCTCTGTTTTTGGCTGCCACAGCCTCCTGCAACCCTCTGCCAGCAAAAATGGACCTCTTTTCACTGGCAGAAGCACCATGGGAAAGTCCTTTGCTGTTTCCAGGGCAGCCCTGCAGGCCAGATCCAAGTACCCCATGGGCCAGATCTGGCCCCCGGGCCTTGAGTTTGACACCCCTGGTCTAGTAATTCTGACTTTGTATGTATTTTTTCTTAAGATTTGGCCTTATGCAGCCAGATTATCTCCTCTGTTCAACTTTCTTCAACTTTCCTGTTCTTGTCCACTGTCAGGTATTATTGTTTACTGCCCATAAACTGTAATATGTTTGTCAACTCTGAGGCTGGCCTAGGTGCAGCCATCTTGGAGCTTCAGTGCTGCCACACTAGAGCTGAGGGATAGGTAGTCAAAATAAAATACTTTCTCTTGGGAATCAAGGACGTTCTCAAACCTGGCCAGAGGAAGGAGGAGTGATGTCTAGCAGTTGGTGTCTTGATTGGGCCATGTAACTGATTGTTTGGGATTGGGGAAAAAGTTTTTTCTTTTAATTAGGTGAAAACCAAGGGACCCTTCAGAGTTGGACTCTTCAGAATTGGCACAGATATGTGCCAATATGATATTTCTAATAAAGCTATTCTTTGAGGAACCTACCTGTCTCTGAGCTTTTGCTTGCAATGGATCTATTACTTGGAACCCTGACAACATTACCTTGCTATATTTCTTTTCTGTTCTTCATTTGGTGTATCTTGTAGACCAATGTAGTCTCTCCAATACTCAGTAAGCCTTCATGAAATATTAGTGTCAGTGCCTCTTCTTCAGTATCCATTAAGTATTCTTCCAATGGCCTTTTTGCTTCTTCAGTTGTCTTCTATACTTGCAACATTCCGTGCCCATCTATTTTTTATTGATAACTAGTTTCTATCAACATTACTGCATGGATTAAGGGCATGATTCATTGTCATTATTTTTCAGATCTTCCTATTCAGGGCTTTTAGTTCTGCCAGCAAAAATGGACCTCTTTTCACTGGCAGAAGCACCATGGGAAAGTCCTTTGCTGTTTCCAGGGCAGCCCTGCAGGCCAGATCCAAGTACCCCATGGGCCAGATCTGTCCACTATTCCAGATATGTATCTAATGTCTGGAATTGTCCATGTGTTAATTGCCTTGATGGCGTTTCTTCCAACAAGTTTGGACTTTAGATCTTCATTCTCATGAAACGTCCACTTCTAACCTTCTTTTTGACTTCAATGTGCTTGATGTTATCAGTCTGAAAGATACCCATGTATTTGTAGTGACCATCTCCATCCAATCTATTGATGTTATTTTTATAGCACATCTAATTCCTACAGTTTTGACTATTTTCTCCCTGTTTATTATTTTTATTAATAATACATGTTTATACAAGAGTTATGCCCATCACAATTTCTTCCTATTGAAATGCCATAGATAAAACTTCCATGATATACTCATATTAATTTATAGTAGCTATAAACAACTGTTGTACATAACTACAATATATTAGTACATTACATACTAATTAAATTCAAATTAAAAAGTATTGGAGATTAGTACTATTCTAGTTCAGTAGGGGGAAAAATGACTTCATTATAAATAAATGCCACACTGAAGTATGTCTATCAGTTTTCCAATAGTTTTTAACCTTGTCAAATGTTTTTAATTTTTTACTTAGTTCTCAGGTTACTTTTTTTGGAAAGTATAGTTATTAGTATGTAGTTTTATTTAAATCTCCATCAGTCTGCAGCCCATCCTGGCTGTTCCTATTTTCTATACCTGATGGAAAGCATTTCCTTAGGATGTAATTTGGCATTTAATTGAGCTATGGCAGGGATGTCAAACTCACATCATCATGGCTGTGTCACGTGACATATCAGGACTTTTTTCCCCTTTGCTAAACCGGGTGGGCGCAGGGCCAGCACATGATGCATCTGGCCATGGGCCGTGAGTTTGACACCCCTGAGCTATGGGAAAGAAGAAAACTTTAGAGTATTTAATAGATGAATTAAATGAAATGAAAAGTAGGATCACACATAAGTCTTGTAATTAGAATAAATCTATGAACCCCATATCACTTGCTTCAAATGTTATCCCCTTGTAGGTGGGGAATTAGAAACTGTTTATTTCCAATAAATTGAATAAAAATAATGGATGTAAGTAAGTCAGAGGAAATGTCTATTGCAGAAGAAACTATCTTTCTGAGGTATCCCTGTTGAACAATGGCCCTGAAAATTGTCTGGCTCTTTAAGGCTGCATCAGATCCTGGACATAGTTCTTTGTTTGGTTTGGTTAAATCTAGAAAGGAATTTTGAATTAAATTAGAGTTTGCTGTGACAGAGAAAACAGTCTTTAGAGTAGGCAAATTGCATTTCTCTAGTTCAGTGATTTTGCTATGCCACAGCTTCTGTCAGGAAGAGTTTTGCATTATTGAGAGCTGGTATGTTTCCTTGTAAATACCCACCAGCAGTACACACAGGAACCATACAATGGGTTCATTGTCTGCCTCTTATTCCTGTCTCAACCCAGATGTATCAGAGCTCTCTTTACATGAACGTAAGAATAAAATGAGAATACACAGTACAAATATGAGGGTCTAATGATGGGAAGGAATAACCATGTATATATGTCTCTTTGAGAAAAAGTTCTTTCTTTTTCCTTTCTGTTTCAACTAGGTTTCACCCAGGTATCTGGTGTTATAGAATCCAATGTGTTTTTAATGGAGTGCAAAGGCAGAAATGTTTCCTTCTCTTACAATCATTCAGAATGTAAGCCTGGCACAGCTTACCTTCATTCAATTGTAGCTAGGAGATCCATGCCAGCTGCAGCAATTTGGTCCCAGCATGGAAAAGAACACAGGTTTATCCCCCACTGGTATTCTGGCTGTATTCCTTTTGAGCAAGGATGTTACTCCTATAGCCAGCATTGGACAAACTCTGAAATATTTTCAACACACACACACACACATACACATATTTTTATTTTTTATTTTTTACAAACATATCATTGTGTGAACAGTGTGGTACCTGAATCTCATACCTTTCAATACAAATAAATTGATATTGATCATATTTGCATCATTTAACAAAATTATGTAATTCTAGTAGTAATACTAGAAATATAATCAATTATATTTCATTGTTTAGTTATTCAATTTTTCAATATGTTATTTTTATACCAATCACCCTATTTTAAATTTCATACCTTTACTGTGAATAAAATATTACCAATATTATCAATAATCTCTATTACATTTAACCAACTTAATGATTCTGTTAATACATTTATATAAGATCTTCCATTATTGCTTATTTAACTTGTCAATCAACATATTCTGCTATAATACTGTATAATACATAATACTGAGCTATTATTAATCATATTTCTTTCCTTTAACATTCATACACATATTAATATTGAATTATCATCTTCCATTATTTGTTAATCAATAATTCTATATATTATTTATGTGCTAATCACCATGTGTTTTAAGTTATACTTAGCAATACCATCTTTCATAGATTATTTTCCCTCATATTTATTTCATTGAACAAACTTATAGATTTCTAATAATAATACCATCATTTTATATTAAAGTCTTTCCTTATTTACTTATTCAACGTATAATGTTATTTATCTATCAATCACCATGTTGTGCATATCATGCATTTTAATACAAATATGATATTGATCATCTTTATTACATTTAACATATTGAATTATAATTTAGTTATACCATCATTAAAATTTAATTTCCGCTCTTGCTATTACATCTCATTATATAAGACTATGTTTTTTATTAATCCCCTTTTTTCTAAATCCCACCCATCTATTTTTTTGTTGTTGCACTGCTCCTATATTAAACATATTCCCTTTTCTAACCATCATCTCTTACTCATCTTAAAGCTTTAATTATTCGTTTCTTAGTTGTCTCCAATATTCCTCTCTTGGATCTTTATTTCTATCTGCTTCCACATCTTGACTGCTCATTTTAAGATTTTCTTCCTTCTCTGTCCTTTTCCGTTGTCTAGATTTTGACATATCTACTCTTGCCCCTATCTCTCTTCCATAAAAATCTTTCTGTTTCCCCAGTTTCTTTTTTAGTGTCCTCAAGAGTACTCTCCCCTTGGCTTACATCATCATTCCATTTGTTTTATATGTCCCACTTGTTCCATTTGTTTTATATGTCCCACTTTTTCATCTTTTCTTTCAGTTAGCTCCCCCTCTTCCTGGGCGTCTTAAAGAGTCACTGTCTTTTGTATTGTATTTCCCAGCTTTTCATCTATACTCTCAATTTGTTTCATGATTTCCTGACAGTGTCTTGGCAGTGTCTCTTTTGTACTTTGAATTGCTGATGCCACCTCTTTCCAAATTTCACTCCATTCTTCTTGATAAGACATCTTGTTAAGTTTTATTGAGTCCCTCTTTTATTCAATATTCCAAGGACCATACATTCAAACCTACCAATTCTTGTCAAAAAGTTCAATATTCTTATTTTCTTTATATCCCAAGCTTAATCTACCTGCTCCTCTGGAGAGCTCCTTGTGTTTTCCAGCATCTCCTTAGGTCCCTCTATCAAGCCAATCTTATATTGCAATATTCTGGGGTCTTTTCAGTAATATTTTCTTTCATGTCACATTTAAATTTCCAATAGACGAGCAAGATTTGTAATATGTTGTTCTTCCTTTCATCAGCAGGTGACACTCTAAATTAAATTTCAATATTAGACCATTTTTCCAATCTTTCACAATATAGAAATAATGTCAATTTTGGGTAAATAATTCCAACGTTTCAAGATGCCTGTCCAGTAAAACGTCTGTCCAGTTTAACAGTCCAATTTTCTGTATTTTTAGCAAATTTTCTGTCTTTTTTCCCTTCTAATTCCTCCTTCAAATTTAATATTTTTTCAAAGTACCAGTTTGCTGCTATATTAAGTAATTGTGAATCGTTTCCCAAATTCTTTTTGGGGTTTCAAATAAGATGAAAAGTTCTTCTCACTCAGTTCCAAACATTGTTCACCTACTTCGCTCCAGCACAATTCTTGAATATTTATCGGCTGTCCCAACTTCATGGCAGCCATCTTAGATTGCCTCTTCTCTTTATCATGGTATAAAGGGAAATGGCCTGGGAGTTCACCAGGAAAGTTGCAATCTCTCCTGTGACCTCACCGAGCACCCCTCCTTAGCTTCACTGCACCTCCACGGCAACTTTGGCTCCTTTTGGAGCCCACAGACAATGAGAAGCCAGCACAGGAATGGAGAGCTCTGTTTCTCTGTGTCTGGTGTCATCACGACATCAACTGGATGTTCTGAAATCTTTTTAACATTGTATACGTGACAAGTCTAACACGTCTGTGTCATAAATCTAATGATCTATATCATACAGAACAAAACACTTCAACTTGAGCAGTACTTAAGGAACTGGATGCACCTACATAGAAAGAATAACTTCACACTTATTAAATCTTAATCTTTACCTATGAAAGGTGAAGATTCTGCTTTTTTAAAGGGATTATTTTGCCTTCTTGGACTGTTTTGGACAGAAAAGGCAGACAAATAAAACATGCTTAAAATGTATTTATATTGTCTATATTTTCTTAGAGACTTATGTTGGGGTATGAGGGAACTCAGTGATCCATCTGATATATTTGATATGCACATCAGTATTCTTGCATATTATTCCTACTACATTAAACAGTTGAGGCTTTGCTTCGTATTCCATACCTTCAGAGGTACACCAGCTATAACACAGGCAGAATTTTTGGTTAATGACTCACAGGTCAGTGGAATTGCTCCCAAGAGACACCAGTTTACCTCCTTTAGAAATTGAGGCAATTGAGGCATTACAAAAAGTAATTGGTTGTTGTGCCAATCCATATTCATGGAGTGCAGAAGTTGAAGTTCCATGTGTATGACTCCAATCAGAGTGATTATGGATGAGATATAATTTAACAAAATCAGAATGTCTCTTACAGTAGTTATTGTTCCCAATGTTAAAAATGAAGAATTGTTGATCTTTGTCAAGAGGAACCTACCATATCCTAGTTCCTACTTTCCATCATATGTAGATAAGAGCATCTAGAGATAATTAAGCAGATACATATAAGAAGTGAGATATCTTAAATAAAGACTATCTACAGTAGATGTCTCAAAGGGAAGACTAGCCTGCAAGACAGATTCTTATTTCTGCCAGCATCTTCAGGGTACTTTTTTCTACCGACTTTCCAAAGCCATATCTACATTCTTTCATATAAGACATTTGTGGTTGTCTTGAGTGTTGTGGATACCGTTGTTGATTCTCTCTCTTTTACCACTATTAACTGTTCACCATATTTAATTTTCATGTTATTTGAATACAAATGTTTGTTCTTTGACAAACACAGAAGAAGGATACTTCCTTTGGCACTATTCATCCAAAGCATTGCCTCTTTGCTTCAATGATGCAAATGACATCTCCTCTGAGCATGAAGCATATTGACAGTAATTTAGATTGTGTTACACAGGCCTTCTATATTATGTCTGAAATGTAAGACTGACTAATTTTATTCTGAAATACAGGAGAAGCTGAGCACCATTTGGAATTAGGTCTCTATTTAAGTTATACACATTCTGGGGGGGAAATATTCTCTTATTGTGGTAAATCCATACACTTTATTAGGAAATTATACCTGCCTTGCAAAAAGTTTTGTAGATTATCTTCCATATATGAGTCCACCCTGCTGCCCTTTGCCCTTTCACATTTCCAAGATAAGACTGCATTCAGAAAGAAGAAACTATGCTAAATTGGATTTTAAAGCAGGTGTTTAATGTTTTCTTTTTTTTTTTTAGTCATAAGCAGACCTGAATTTTGCACTATTATGACTGGGTGGAGAAGCCAGAAAAATGCTATGAGCATAATTTAAAATTAAAGTAAAATAATTGAATACAATTAATGTGATTGTACCTTATGAATGTAATACAGTTATGATTAAAATTATACTTCACTAGAAGAATTTGGAGATACTGTATATCCAGGAACTCTAGCCAAGGTTTCAAGGCATTTCATTTATATTTGATGCTGCTAGCTATACACTCCTATTTTTAAGTATTCCCATTAAATATTAGGAAGTAAGACAGGATCATTAACGAAAGAGTTTTTTGCAAAGTTAGAGGCATTCAGTTGTTTCTAATTGCATAATTATATTAGCAAACTTCACTATAATATTTGGTTTTTTTAAGAGCTCCAAATTTGAGTCATTAGATTAACCAATTAAAATATATTGATTGACTAAGAAGTCACCCTCAATTAATCATGTAACACGTTTCTTTAAAAAAAAGATTGGTTTTTTTAACATTAGGTATTTACAAGAATTATAAGTGGCAATTTTTCTTCATTTTCATCTAGGAAGCTGTTGCATATGCATCGGATCCATCTAAGAAGAGAATGCCTTTTTTTACCAATTGTTTTGTTTTATGTTCATTCAAATCTATTTCAATTTAATTGATTAAAATGAATTAACATTTATATGATTAGTTGATTTTTTTTTAAAAAATATTAACCTCAGCTTGTATAACAAAACAGTTAATTGGTGCTTAATACTTTATCTTTCATTGCTTTATTTTTCTATAGATCTAGCAACTTTAAAAACCAGAAAACTTTACATTGCGTTTGGCTGATGTAATTCCTGTCATATTATCTCTGTTTGCAAGATTTCTTTTGCCTTAATAGAACATTTTAATTTTCATTTTTCACTGCCCAAAATGTAAAATCTTGGAACAATCCCATTATTGCTTATCATTCAATTTATCATTTAATTTCTGGTCAATGGCTCAATTGTACTAAACTATATCATCTCTAAGAAACTGTTGATTCCCTTCATTCACATCTAAAATGAAAGAAATATTGAAAGTAAGTAAAAATAAAAAAGAAAAGAAAAGAAATATTTAAAGAAATGACTTCCAATCTTCATCACAACAATGGCAACAAATTTGTAATCTGTCTCCTATAAAGTTATATACAAGTGCTTCTTCTCCCTGTAATCCATTCCTTATTCATATGCAAATCCATACATTAATATTAAAGTCCTGGTGTCAGTCAAACAGGGTCCAGGCAAGGTTTCCAGAATTTTATAGAAACATGTCTTATTTTGACCATGGTCAAAGAAACTAATTTTCTACTCCTTCTTTTTGCTTCTAGCAGACTTTATCTTTAATTTATTTAGATGTTGTCCTATGATATGATTTCTCTTCAGCTTTTCTTGTGTTCTTTTCCCACAATAACTTCTTCAAGACAGTAAGAGTCATTATGCAGTTTGTTTCCTTGGCTTATCATTTGTATTTCCACTTTGTCATCTCTGTTTTATAAGCTGTACTTTTTTCCTAACATTTCAACAATTCATTTATATTCTAATAGTTCTGCATCACATGAGACTTGTTTCAAATCTTAATCCTGCCTATCTTCCAGGGTATTCTTTCTTACATCTGTCATTTCTTCTATAACATCATTTGGACATAGTCTATCCATAGAAACATCATTGCTGACATTGTAGATGCTAGTTTCTTTTCCCATTCTTCAAATATTTTTTTAAATGTTTCAAATGTCATTTCATTTTCTATCATTTTGTCCTAAAGCTGATCTAAGACAAAAGGCAAACTTCACTCTTTTCTTTTTCCTTTCAGTCTCCTTCTCGTGTCTAATTACTGAAACCATAATCTGTATGATATTGCATTCTTTCCTTGTCATGGTCGCAACATGGTCAGTTCATTATTGTTCATATAAAAGTCTATAATTGGTAAGGGTCCTCATGAAGTAATAAAAAAAATATTCATGGTGAGAAACTGGAAGACTGATTTCAGCAAAGTATTTATATAAGATCAACTTGTGGTGTGGTGGCCTAGAGGTGGAGCTCTCGTCTCATAATCAGGAGGCTGTGAGTTCAATCCTAGGTACTGGCAGATATTTCTTTCTGTAGGCATGATGAGAATATTTATGCTGAATATAACTCCGCATTGGCAACAGGAAGGGCATCCAGCTAGTAAACACTCTATTCCATTCAGTTGCCCGGATTCCACCATGCAAAGGGATTATGGGGTCATTAAAAGAAGATGATTTATATAAGATCAACTTATTGGTTGAACATATACCTATGTTCTCAGTTGTGAAGAATTTCTGTGCCTTGACTGCATTCTCTACGAACTGATTCACATCACATATACGTTTTACATGTTATCACTTATATTCCATCCCACAAGTTACTTTCTGAAGATCCTATTTCTTCATTATTGCATTTACAAATAATTGTTTACATTCTTTTTCTCCTTCACTTCTTATTTTCAGTACTGACCTGCATTAGATCTGAAGCATGTCTGGCTAACTTTACCTTAAATCTCCATTCCTGTTTGTATATACTATATATATTCTAGAATGAACTTGTTTTATCAGTGTTAGACTAATCTTTCACTTTTTGATTCCACTTATAAAATATCACACATTGTTTTATAACAACTTCTAGTATGCATGAATGGTATCAAAGACATTTGCTAAAAAGTACCAGTGATGGGAAATGCCAGTCTTAGCTAATTATTTTAATGTTTGTCAACCATGGAAATTGTCCATACAGAAAAAAAGCAAGAAACTGGACTAATTCCAATATATGCTTGCATGTGAAAATCATTAATAATATTTTTATAAGTCTCAGCCATATTCCCCAGCATCCTAAAATGATATAAATTCAGGGCTTAGAAATGAGATCATGGACATAAAGTTATGATTATCTTTTTTTAAAATCATATTGACCCTAGTCAATTTTAGAGCAGTAATCAAATTTTATCCAGCACAGAGGGTTTTGCCTGTGTGCTACATCAGCCAAGGAAAGCCATTTTTAACCTTTCCAATTGGATCCTACATAGTTTTTGTTAAATAGACATCAAATACTTTATTTTAATCTGGTGGCTCGGTTCACAAATTACTACAGGGTCCTAGGTGCTCTCTGAGCTTGGTTGTGTGAAAAGTAATTTTTATATCAAATTAACTCTATTCCTGCACTGTCTCTAACCTTCCCTAAACCATTAACATGATCCACAGAGATCCGAGACTATAAACAATGCTGCAAGAAAAGGTAAATGCATTGTTGCAGATCGCTCAATTGTGCCTCTGCTAAATAATTGACAGCTGAGCTGAAACTGATTGAATCAAGAAAAAAATAGCAAACAGGGAAATTTTTTTACACAAACTTTCTTGAACCCACAAATTACTTACCCAAATTCATCCCACAAATCAAAGAAAAGGGTCTGTAAACTTAAGAGAAGTTAATTGAAATATTTTTGCCACTGAAGTTACATGGACACTAAGTTAAACAACACACAAGGCATGTATATACTCACACTCTGGTTCCCCACAAAGACCACCTTCCCTATGAATATTTCTACCCTCTGTATCCCTACATATAGACTACCTTCAAGGGGGAGGGGTTAGTTGCTCTGAAAATAAACTACCTCTTTCCATGCAGCATGTTTGGTGTTCATCTTGTAAGATCCCAGCTTGGATCACGACCTCAAAATCTTCTCACAGTTGTTTTTTTGCAGACGTTTCAATGCCAAACTAGATAGCATAATTAGTGCACCAAGGTCTGACAACCCTGAGCTACAAATATTCTCTTCTAATAGTAACACAAATTATTGAAAGACAAAGCCATGATATAGTTCTGTTTATTTTACTGCAGCATGGAAAGTCAACTATTGTGTTGTCTATAGCATGTTTTAGGACTCCATGTTGTGTGTGAATCTAGTGATTATAGCTCAGTTAAATGATGGCTTTCAACAATGCACAGTTTAGTATAATCTGAAAAACTAGCTACTGGGAGAACAGTGTGGTAAAACAATTTACAAACATAAGTGCTGGCATATTGTTCAAAGCAGTACTTTTCAACCTCAACCATTTTAAGGTGTGTGAGCTTCAACTACCGGAATTTTTCCAGCCAGCATGCATGGGAGTTGAAGTCAAAACATCTTAAAGTTGCCAAGGTTGAAAAACACTGGTTTAAGGTACCATTATGGTAAAAGAAACTTGCTTCTCAGGGCTTTGTAATTTGGGGTGAAGAAAGAAATCTAATATAGAATTAGATAGCAATCCGGTGATTGCTGAAAGCAGCCAAACTGCCTCACCCAGTTCCTGCATCTTTATAGTTGTAATGCAATGTTCCAGTTTTTGTTTTTGTTTTTAAAGTGGCCATGATTTATACCTTTTAGGCGATATTTAGAAACACACAACAAAGGTAGAATTTGCAATATTATGTTGTGAAATCAGGAAGTTTATCTAAATGAGAAACTGGTTGGTTTGATTTGCTTAAGGACCCAAATTCCTTGCTTATCAAGGCTGAACATCTGAACTCTGAGCTTCACCCAATAATAATTTAAATTGACAGGGCTTTTGGTCTGACTAAGAAATATATTGAATGACTGAATTTTGATCCTTGGAGGAAAGAAAACAAAGTAGAACAAAAAAATCTATGGCATATCATACACACTTGATTTCTATGGTTTCAGCACAAGCATAAATTAATGGGGTAATAACAAGCAGCTGCAATAACATAAGAGGAATGATGTGTCAATGGTGCTGGAAAAACCCATACTGTGCTTCAGGTTTTAATATACGAGCAGCCTTATGGTTCAAACTATGTTTCACCTAGTCTAGCATTTGTTCCCTAGCTTTGGATTATTTCAGGTACTTCAGAGAAGGTGTGGATACTTTTATTTAGTGATCTGAGCTGACATGAAAGCTTTGGGGAAAGGCAAGAACAGAGTTATAGAACAAATGTGTTGCTTGGTATCACTAAGTAGGGCTGGGAATAAAAAATAGCAATAAAAATCCTGCAATAAGCTGCATTGTTAGCCAGGGTAACCAATACTGTAGTAAGCTGACTGACCATAAACAACTTTTAATAGTCTCTGCATCCCAAGATCTCTGAAACAAACATAGATTCTTTTTATTATTATTACTTCAATAGAGGAGGCAGATCTGTGCACCTAAACTGATTGATACAAATCACTTTCCCCTTCAGAGATGAATAGCAAAGACTCCAGATATTAAGTGCTGGAATTATTTCCTGTATTATGATTTTTTTTAACACTGTGTGAAACAAAAAAATATTTAGGGAGGAATCACACTGCCTGTATCCCATTTTTTTGTGTCTGCATTTAGGGAGGGTCACGTGCCTGATCCCCACTGGACTTTTTCTGACTGAATGATTGAAATTTGGAAGCATGAGAGCATGAATGATGGGTGATTGTGATGTTTTCCATGGTTGCTACAGGGAGTCCTCCATTTATGACCACAGTTGAGCCCCAATTTTCTATTGCTAAGTAAAACATTTGTTAAGTGAATTTTGCCCCATTTTATGACTTTTCTTGTTAACTGAATCACTGCAGTTGTTAAGTTAGTAATACAGTTGTTCAGAGAATCTGGTTTCCCCATTGACTTTGCTTGTCAAACGATCACAAAAGATGATCACTGGACATTGAAACCATCATAAATATAAGTCAGTTGCCAAGCATCAGAATTTTGATAATGAGATCATGGGGATGTTGCAATGGTTGTAAGTGTGAAAAACAGTCATAAGCCACTTTTTTAATGATGTTGTAATTTTGAACAGTCACTAAATGAACTGCTGTAACTCGAGGACTACCTGTATAGATTTTTTTGTCTTTGTTATTGTAATGACTTGTATTCATTAGTTTTAATATTGTTTGCCGCCAAGGGTTACTTGTAGATATGGGTGGCTATGGAGTGGCACACTAATTAACTGAGAAAATTATTGTGCAGCAACGTAGTTTCTTATAAATGAATCAGGAAACATAGGAAAATATTTTTCCAAGTAAGTCCTCTTCTAA
>JANHFL010005508.1:22592-36353 GCA_032468155.1 Oxyrhabdium leporinum
AAGAAAGAAAGAAAGAAACAAAGAAAGAAAGAAAGAAAGAAAGAAAGAAAGAAAGAAAGAAAGAAAGAAAGAAAGAAGAATGAAATTTAGGTCCTTAAAGTGTAATCCTAAAAATGTTTACTGAGAAGCTCTAAAGGACTTCCTCACCAGTGACTATGGAAATGAGGCCTGAGAGCTTCACAAGTTTTGGCGCTTTCAGCTTATTTGGAGCTCCAATGGGGACATCCCATGCTGGAGATGGTAGTAGACTAGAAAGAAGATCCCACCTCAACCTTCTTGAATTCTGGTTCCTAACTTATCTAATTTCTTTTAATGTTTAAATGTTTTGTGTTTTCGCTTTAAGGATATGGTAAACTGTCCAGAGGCACTTGGCAGTGAGATGGCTGGTGTATAACTTTTCCAAATAGATAAATAAATAAAATTTGTCAGAAATTGATAATATAAAGTCTTGAATTCTCCTTATGTTTTTTTTCCTCAGGCCTTCTTCCCCAAACTGTAATCAAGAGATGGGCAACAGATGAAGAAATCAAGCAACCTGAAGTCAAGTAAGACTGCTTGCACAAACTACCCATCACAAGAGTTTGGTAACAGATGATGCACTTCATTCTCCACCTCCCAGTTCAAATTTCTCTGACCATTTAAAAAATAATAATGTCACAGGTTGACAAAAGTAATCTTAGTGGCATCCTCTATATAAGTATGTTAATCAAAATGATGAACAAATAGCCCACAAAGGCTTTATCAATTCAGAGAAGAGAATCTTCATCTTGTTCTCATTCAAGTGAAAATGTTACAGTAAGGAGGGAGCCAAATAGGCAATCAGATTTTTACATTTTTGTTCTTTTTAAAAATTTTATGTCTGCAGTATAAAAGACTCCCTTCCTGAAAGGACTACAGACAATCTATAGGCTGGGTTGTTCAGCCTGATCCAAGCGTAGCATAAACCAATGCCATTGTATCCAGTTCTATATAAGGATTCACATTATAAGGACTAACACTGATGATGTTACCTAGTTTGGATAATGAAATGTTTGCAATAAAATAGCCAAGCTCAGAGGCCACTAAGGACCCTTCATTTTGAACCCTGAGCTGCAAATATTCTCCTTTAAATGATGTACAGGTCTGTAATTACTCAGAAACTAACACCTCTGCTGATAGAAATGAAAGTAAAGTCGTATATTGCTTCGTCAGTTGGAAAATGCCTAAGAACTGTGGCAGTTTTCCTAAACTGCATTTTTGTTTTTCTATTTTTCACCCTCAAGACCTCTTCAGGATAAATAAGTCAATTCTTAAATTAAGTTGGGTATGAAAAGCAAGTTGGCCAGTGACCTTGATAGCTGAAACAGGCTTGCTCTAATTCCAGTCCAAACCTTTAACTCAGCCTGTGCCAAATGGAGTGTCTCGAAGTTTTGGTTTGATGTCAGAAGCCCGTTATAAAAAATATATATTTTTAATATGATGGGAGAAAATATTAATGCACAATGAATAATCCTAGTAATTTTTTACATGCGAGGAGGGAAGGAGGGACACAGAGAGAGAGAAAGAATGTTTTGGGCTTATCTACTACAGGTAGTGCTTGACTTATAACCACAACTGAGCCCAAAACTGAGCAACATTCTGTTGCTAAGAGAGAGAATTGTTACACTAAGTGGATTTTGCTCCATTTTACAATCTTTCTTGCCACAATTGTTAAATGAATCTCTGCTATTGTTAAGTTGGTAATACAGTTGTTAAGTGAATCTGGCTTCTCCATTGACTTTTCTTGTCAGAAGTTCGCAAAAGGTTATCAAATGACCCCAGGACACTGCAACCATCATAAATACATGCCAATTGGCAAGCATCTGAAATTTGATCATGTGACCACAGAGATGCTGCAACGGTCATGTAAAAAAACAATCATAAGTGACTTTTTTCAATACCATTGTAACTTTGAATGGTCACTAAAAAAATGATTGTAAGTTGAGAACTACCTGCGCTTTGCCCTGATTACATTAAATGTTAATGTTAGAGTGTAACCAATAGTATGACTACTTGGATTAGTATCTTGAAAATTTCAAAGTGGTGATCTCTTGCAAAGGAATCATTCTGGAAATTTTCCCTCATTCCCCAGTTACTCACCATAATAGCATTCACTAGCCAAGTGTGTCTCTCTACTTTCAGTGAAAGTCTCTAACCGATACTGAGAACAGAAAACAAATAATCCATTAACCTGAAACTGAAGTCTTAATTCTTTGAAGAGAAATGGCCACCCTTGGAAAGCAAACTGGCTTCTGATGTAGAAATCTCAGACAACAATTAGGAGAATCTGGCTCTGGACTTTGTTTTGAGAAATTCTAAAACCCACCCCTAATGGTTTGAAATGAGGCAATTACTGCTTTGTTTTTAATTATTCCAGTGAGAGTAAACTACTTTCATTCACTATGAAATAACTGCTCCCACACAATTAAGTTGTTAAAAGTTTGAGGTCAAAGTTGTTTACAGATATTGATTTTGGATTCTTAAATCACACATCTACACATACCAATAGATGTCCTTGCATGAGATCTTTCAAGAAATACATAATGTAAAGCAGGGATGTTCAGCCTTGGCAACTTTAAAATTTGTGGACTACAACTCCCAGAATTCAATGGCTGGCTGGGGAATTCTGGAAGTTGAACTCCACAAGTCTTAAAGTTGCCAAGGTGGGACACTCCTAATCTAGAGGATAGCATGACAAGTTCATTGACTTGATTACAGGAATGTGTACATATTGAATCCAATCCCCAATGGTACCACACTTCTTATAGCCTCCTTAAAGAAGCTGCATCTGTCTCTGGATTTGCACTGTAGCCAAACAAATGCATGAAAATATGCATTTGAATTCAGGTGGTTCTGCCAGGATGTGACCAGATGCTTCCAAGTAGATGAGAACATATAATTTGGGTCTGTTCTATAGTTGCCTCAAAATGTTGTCAGTATGATTTGGGGAAGAGGCATTATATAGCATTTAAAGGTGTTCATACAATTTTGAAAACATGGAATTTATTGTTTTATGAAAATCTTGAAATGTATTGACCATGGAATACAACAAAATTGATGATGTATCTTTATCCATTCTCTGCCTGTGAACTGATTCTCAATATATATTTTCATTATGGACAACTGAGTTGCTGTTATGTATCCATTTCAAATCATATTCTATTTTTTCATCATTATTTTTCTTCCTTTTTATTTGTATATATTGTTTTGTATTTGAACATGTCTCTCATTTTCTCTCTTTGGTATATCATTGCAATATCTATATTTACCTATATTATCTATATCTATATCCACATGTGCTTAGTATTAAGGTGGGGAAATTCTAGGATAGATGCGTGGGCTTCTCAGTCCTGGTGACACTTTTTTTAAATAAACCACCTTAAAACATTTTCTTAATTGGAAATTAATAACACTGACAAACATGTATACATGTGTGTGGTAAAATCTTACACACAGTTACCCCAAATGTTCATTGCTAAGATGAAAACATTCTAAAGGATACATACATTTTTGATGCTGACCCTTCTCTCTGAAGTTCAGTGTTGGTTCTCAGCTGAAGGTATACTTATATTTTTGAGTAATATTTCATAAGTGCTAAATGGCAAACTTGAAAGTATAACAAGGAGTGATGTTAAGGAATCTAGATATTTAGCACCTTTACTAGAGACAGCTTAAGAGCACTTTGCTGAAGCTCAGGCCAGACTTCCCACAGTTCAATTCTCAAGTAATACAACTATGGTACGTACTCTGTATGTGTTGAGAGGAGTTAGCTTCTGGACTTTTAGATGCTTTGCAGGGGCAGTCCTATAGCAAAACTTTGTTGCTGTGTACTGGAGAAATGCATCTTTAATCTCTTGTTCAGAGGTGAGGAGGACACTGAGGGGAAAAATAGACAATACAGTACTTCATTTGGGTTTGAAATATTTTTTATAAAACTTTATATCCTGATGTATTATTGTATATAAGGAAGCCATAACTATTCTCCAAACATTCCTATTTTCCTCAATTTATTTCCTTCTCCTAGAGAATCATAGGTCAGCCTGTGAACTGGATGGAATTGTTTTGAAAAAACAATTGGGTTTACTCTGTGGAATGTGTAGTCAGTAGCCAGGATCATAGCATCTGAAGAAGTAATTCCTGTAATCCACACTAATCTACTGTTCACTAAAATAATTTTAGGATGCCTGCTTAGAGTGCTTCCATCTTCTAAACTAAGCAGAATAAACTAGACTGTGAGGGGTCCTTTGTGTTCTCTGAACTTGGTTGTTTTCTTGCAGGTGTTTTCATTACCCAAACTAGGTAATGTTATCAGCCTACCAATGATGATGTTACCTAGTTTGGGTAATGAAATATCTGCAAGAAAACAACCAAGCTCCGAGAACACCAAGGACTCTTCATTTCAACCCTGAGCTACAAATATTCTCCTTTATTGAGACCATGCCCTTTTCAACTCTTCGTTGAAAACTAAGAGGACAGGCATCTTAGTTTCAGAAACAAGATGCTTGCCTTCTTATTCAGGAAAGGATACCATTGTTTCTTCAGAGTAATAAGAGGAGTAATATTTCTCTTAACAAATCCTCTTCACTCGGTCTTTGGTATAGGTGCCCCAGTTGTGGAGGCTCTTGAATTCTCCTTACAGTACTTACTTTTCTTTCAAAGCAAACAAAATTGCAGATGCTTTAACAAAAACAGAATTTAAAGAAATTCAATATAAACATTTATACCCTATGCATCGTGCATAAATGTGTATGTGTGTGTGTATCTGTGTGTGTGCAATATATTTCACACATATATTTCACATTTCTGAACTGCCCATCTCTGTCAAAGAGGGACCCTTAGATGGTGTTTAATAAAAATATTGTAGAAAATGGTTTTCAGTTTCTTAAGTCTTACTACATATGTCAGCATCGTGTTTGGTGAGATCAATGTTGAGATGCTTCTGAATTGCCCAGAACTGGGACCACATTTGTCCAATAGATTTCATGTATTCTATTATTCAAAGGATAATTCTTTATATATAAGCTTTGCCTAACATGTATAAAAGTATCCTCATTTGTAGGGGACTTACAAAAAGGGATTGTAAGGGATAGAGCCCCAACTAATTAATAATGTTAACTTCAGAAGTCCTGAAGGTGTGTTTGTTTTTTTTATAAAATTAAAAGGAGCACTGGAATTAACTACAGGGGTTTAAGATGAATATTCTGTTAGCTAGGGAAAACCAAATATAATGTTTCTATTTTTAAGCTTAATTGATATCAAAACTAGACATAGCAAATAGGTAGCAAATAAAGAGAAGGGATCAATATAGAAAATCTATAGCTATTACCATTTTCTAGGCACTTATTTGTTCTGACATATAATCACCAAAAAAAAGAGAAAACCTCTGATGTGGTGAACAGAGTGACACATACCCAAGACATTCTAGGTCAGGGATTATGGGGCAGGATATGATATGTATGTTATATTCAGTGCAGAAAACCTATCCCAGATTGGACAACCTACACTGGGTTCCAAATGCAAAGAGGAATTTTTCCAGCCATATTGAAAATAGTTAAATGGATTATTATTTTTCTTTCAAGGCAGTTCAGGTGATTCTGTTACATTCATTTCATCCTGAAGGAATCGGTGCATAGCCTTGGTAGCACGGATGAAGTGAAGAGATTGTCTCCGTGCTGATGGCATGACAACATGGAGTGGAAAACCAAGCCGGATAGACTATTTCTTAGGCCAAGGGGTGGGTTGAAATGGTTGGGTACTATTATAAAGCATCTCCTCCAGCACTACTATGAGAAATGAAGGAAATGGGGTTATAATTGATCTGATTAATTTTAGCCTTGAAAGAAAAGTATGTAAACACTGAACAAGGGTAGATAACAGCAAAACAAGGCTGAAGAGTCATGTAATTATTTTGTGTTCTACACACACACACACACACACACACTTACTTTACTGCAGGTAAACAATGAACTAAAAATACAATGAAGAAAAAAAATTGCATTGGCATATGATGCATTTAGAAATAATAAGATCAGAGGGATTAAAATGAACATTGCATTTTGTTTCATGGACCCTGCATGTGAAGAGGAGACATGTGTAGGAATAAGTTCAAGATTTTATCCAGTGTTTTTATCAATACTACTAAGGTTAGTCATCCTGAGTAAAACAGCGGAACAAAGTTAGTCAAATAATATCATACTTTGAATCACTTAGATGTTGAGGTGGCTGTTGATCAAGTAAAGCAGACACAGAATTCTTTCCTGCAATGCAAGGAGAGGTAAAATAATAATAAGTAACACAGGAAATTTTCTTCTTTTCTTTTACATCCATTCCAAGATAATATCAGTGGTTTAAGTCACTGCACACTGCTCAGGAATTGAATCTTGCAAATGTAGCTCATGTGTGTTTGTCCTCCATGTATACGGGAGCAATTGTAGCTAATAGCAATGGTATGATGACTGACAATTCTACAATTGTGGACAGCCAGGAAGCTAACTATGATAGAGATATGCAGGAATCATTATCCAGGCAAAATGGAGCTGTAACATATTTTAAGTCCAGAAGGTTGCGCAAGCAGAAGTCTCCCTAATTTACAGCTATGAGGAGGAGAAGGCCCCAATATCACATTTTGTTATCTTCTCCTATTCTTTCAAAATACAAAGGCCTACAAATAGAAATAGAATGACTGTTGCTGTTGCTGTTGTTAAAAGAAAAAGGAAGAAGAAAAGAATAGAAAGGATAATAGCAGAATTGGTTTAACAGGTGAGTCAAGTGTGTGTAAAAAAATAAAATAAAAAAAATACTTACCATTTTTTCCTGAACCTTGTTTTTTATCTATAGATCCATTGTTAACCAGTTCATAGGGAGGTGCAGAAGCTCCTTCAAAAAGAGATGAATGACTAGATGTCTCTACAACAGAGAAAGATGTTACAGAAAGAAACACAAGTAAAATTCTTCCCACTTGTTCTTCATGAGCAAGCATGGAATGAGACAACCGATTATATATCCTGGACACAAGCATTTTAAGGCTCTGGAAGTTATGACTAATACATGGAATGTTCTAGGAAATAAACTGACGATCGGTGGAATATTTCAGACAGATGTAGTATGACCCCATAACCAAGCATATACTAAAATTCTGCTACAATATTCTGAACAGTTGAAATTTCCAAAAGTACTTTTAAGGTAGCCCCAAACAGAGAGCATTGTGATTATTCAACAGGTATATAACAGGTATTGCCATAGTCAGGGCTATTTCTTTCAAGAATGGACGTAGCAAATATACCAATATAACCTGGACTTAGCTACCCCTATGCATGACTGCAGCCTGGTCCTTACCTAAAACATGTTCAGTCCCAAATTCAGAATCCTTTCTCTTTCCAACAGGAATATCCTCCATCTTAACTGAATTAAAGCATAACCTAGTATTCCGAGTTTTACCAGCTCCAGCACCAATTCAAGACATCAAAAATTTCTGAATAACAGATGAAAAGAATAAGTCGATACCATCTTTGTCTTATTTCATACAAATTTTTCCAAACTTTCAGAAGTGCAGAAGAAAAATACCCATGCCATTTTGCAAACTATGATACTCACGTAACTAATCTTCCAATTAGGCTGTGGAAAACAACTCTCATTTCATTTCATCTCATTTTAGGCCATCTCATGAATGACATATCCCATCACATCAAATACGCAACACCCTGTTTTGGATTTTATGGTGGTCATTGTTATAAGGAGAATCACGGTGTAAATAATAGTAGTACTTCTTCTACTTTCTTAGTTTTAATTCCCAGAGGAACTTTCAATCTTTATCTTCTGTCTGACTTTCCTTTTTGTATGACCAACCTAGCAGCATTCTGACCACTAAATGCCACTCCTGAATTTAGCTCTAAGCAATTCATATTGAATTGAAGCTCTCTTCTCACATACCTAGCATGCCTGCTGTATTCTAAGCATTCTAAGTACCCTCTATGGTGTATGGAATATTCCATGTATACTCTGCATGTAAAGGAGTCTGAAGCTCAAATAACATGAGTAAATTTGCTGTTGCTACAATCAAAGTGTTTTGAAAGGTCAAAGGAAGAGCAAATATGTAAACCTAATGCCACCACCTTTTCTCAACATTAGAAGTTGCAACATTTGCATAAGAGGACTGTATTATAGAAACTTTCTGAAAAGCAGTCAATTATATATGTGTAGTTGCACATTGTAGTTGTAGTAGAGGATAAGTCTGAGCAAGAGGAACAAACCTGCAACTGTTTGCAGTGTATTGTGCAACAAAGTAAGAATGTTGTTCTGCGAGACTTGACATAATACCGAGGCTCTTGTACAGAGATATCTTTAAAAGATTTCATCTCATTGTCAGAAGGATCAAGCCTTTCTTTTTTTTCTCTATTCATTTCCAAGCCGAGAATTTAATAAAAACCATGTGATCAGTGGAAAGTCAAAAGAAATATCTTTACTCAATCTAAAGTTGTAACTGCTTTATCATCATAAATTCTTCCTCCTACGCAATCCTTCCTTCTTTTCATAGTCTGCTAAAAGAGAAGTTTCCTTATGTTAGAGTTAGAGGACACTTCCTTATTTATTCTGAAACAGATGCCTCTTCATGTAGAGCTAAAACAATGGACATTTTGTCTTTCCTATACACACGTTTTTCTGTACATAAGATATAAGTCTTCCTTTATGTGGGTTTTGCTATGTGGTATATTCATTTGTTTATATTGGCAGGAACCAGCATTACTGTCTTCTCTTTATAATCTTTTCTTATTGTAAAAATGTAAGAAAAATATTCCAGCTTCCCCGCAGACAGTTTTTAGATTCTGTGGGAGTTACACACATTCAATTTAATCCAGTTCAGCTGAAGCAGACAACAGATATCACAAGATTTTTTTGTTATAAGAATATACTATACTCAACAGGAGAAATGTTTGAAACCTCTCACTTTTAGTTTTGAACTAAGTGTTGTGCATCAATACTTCAGAAAATTGGAGTTTATTTCACTTTTTATAGTTATATAAAGAAAAAGATGCCCAGCAATTAAATTAGTTTGATCATCCATGTTGGAGAAAAAAAGGATTTTTTAAAATTTCTACACAAGTCTAAGCAACTTCAAACAAGCTACATAAAAAAGTAAGGTGATCTCTTGCTTGAAAAGAAGATAAATCTGAATTCCGGAGCTTGCTATATTAGGATAATAACAGCAGGACAATATTTCAAGCACTCACAATTGTGGATGGAAAATTATCTCCCCAAATAGCATCTTTGGAGATAACTCAAAGACACAGAGGGACATAAAATATCTTTCTCCATTGATCTCCAAGAATAAAATTAATGCCATGATATTATCCTTAGGGTTAAAGCAATCAGTTAGAAATAAATTCCTACTGAGGTGGTTTATCAATTAGGACTAGATGAGCAGCAAAATTATTCACACACATTAGTTCCATTGATAGCTTTCCTTAAGCAATTAAGGAAGGATCAATTAAGTATCAATTTTCTCAAAACGAAATTCCTATGATTTAGGACTGTTTAACTAATCAGTTGCCAGAATGTACCTGTTGATGTAAGTATCTTCTTCAGATGGTATGGTTCAGGGATTATTTATTTATCATCAAAAAAGGCCCAAATACCTAACTAAAAATATAATCTAAAATTTGGCATTAAATAAAACAGTTTAGAAATGACATATTTGATAAATGTTACATAAAACATTACAGTAAAATACTGTAGGTCCAATAACATTCTGCTGAAGATTTATAAAATTTGCAATATATAAAATATGACCCACTGTTTCTTGATCAATACTATCTAGACAAAATCTTTCAGAAATGTTTTTTTTAAAATCTACCATAGAGCATATTTGATAGCAATACATTTAATCTGACTTTCAAAAAGGCTGCTATATATTTACTTAAATATAAACTATTAAGATGTTTAGAAAGATGCAAAAAAATCTGTAATTAGTTCTAAAAGTTACAGGTGAACACAGAACTTTGCCATTAATTTCTGTACTAGATAATTTCATAATATTTGTTTAATACTTCAAGACTTCTATTTCCCACATTCTTTAATTTTACCATAACCTTCACTGTATGGGATAGAGAACAATTATAAAATGAGTGCAAGGGAAGCTGACTTTGTTATTATTTTGGCTGATAAATCTCACAATAAATCTGCCATGAAAGTATGTGCTGGCCCTAGTCATGGGTTAACATACGGCTCCTTGTTATTTTTTATGGCTGTTCATCTTAAAAAGAGTCTTACAGTTTTCCTTCTTTTATTTGTTTCTAAAGGGAATGGAGAAAATGCTTCAATTTTTTTGGTCACTGACATTAAGTAGCATTATGTCACGAGGCTCTGGAGACTAGTTTTACAGTGACATAGGGCCTATTGGATATTGGATTGGGTACAAAGATATCAAATAAGGTCGTAACTTAATACTTAGGTTTAAGCCTGTTGATTGAATATGGTGTTCAGTTATTTCTACCATTGCATATTATATCTAGCCAAAAAGGTTTGAATCCAGGAAACTATGCATTTGCCCCTACACTGTAACAGTTTCATATTTATTAAAGGATGCTCTAAGAGGGTGTCAAACTGGTGGCCCGTGGGCCAGATGCGTCACGCAGAGGCCACGCCCACCTCAGTTCCACGAAGGAAAAAACATCACAAAATGTCACATGATGGCAACGTGATGCCGCAAGTTTTACACCCTGTACTCTAATGAGTCCTTTTCTGAGGAAAAAAAAATCTAGAAGATCTAATTAATTATACATCAAAAGTTAACATTCCTCTCCTGGGCAAGTGTGCAATGGCTAATTGGATGAAAACAGATTTCCTGGATGCATTTCATTTAGGTTCTAGGACTGGTGATTGCACTGACATTGTCTTAGTCACTCTTTTGGATGACATTGCCAGGAGAGAAGTAGAGGACTATAAACTCCTTGATTCTCCTGAATCTCTGATCAATTTTCAAAAATATCAATAATAGTATCCTTGTGAGAACTTATTCAAATTAGGTACAAGCAAAACAACCAGTTTGTGATTCTTCTCCCAGCTAGCTGGCAATCTTCAGAAAGTGATGCTGGGATATTCTCACTTGAATGCTATTCTGTATGGATTTGCAAGGTTTCCCTTTATTATCGCCATTGTTCAATATCTCAGAGAAGAGGCAGCTCTGAGACTATGGAAAGAATGAAGAGAAGAGCAATAAGAATGATTAGGGATCTGGAGGCTAAAACATAAACAGGAATTGGGTAAGTCTAGTCTAATGAAAAGAAGGTCTAGGGGAGACATGATAGCAGTGTTCCAATATTTGAGGAGCCCCTACGAAGATGAGGGTATCAAACTATTTTCCAAAGCATGAAAAGGCAAGACAAGAAACAGTGGTTGGAAACTGACCAAGGACACAAGCAACCTAGAACTAAGGAGAAATTTCCTAGTAGTAAAAGCTATCTACCAATGGAATAGTTTGCCTTTGGAAATTGTGGGTGGTCACTGGAGGTTTTCAAAAAGAGACGGGACAACCATTTGTCTGAAATGGTATAAGGTCTCTTGCTCGAGCAGGGGATTGAACTAGAAGACCTCCAAGGTCCCTTCCAACTCTATTACTCTATGTTCTGTGTTCTCTGTGAAACTACTGAGTGTGATAATTCAGAATGCTAGAACAAAATCTTAGCAGTTTGCTGATGACACCAGCACTGTCTTTGCCTTTCATCAGACCCAAGTAATGCATTGCTGAATCAGGACCTGGCTATGGAAGTGGAGGGCCAAATTGAAGCTCAGTCCAGACAAGACTGAAACAGTCCAGACACAGTCCAACAACACAGAAATGTTGTTATGAATAGTTTACCTGTCAACTGAGCAGTGTTTAACCTGTTCTGGATGGGATTGTGGTCCCCTACAAGATCAAGATGTTTCTAGATGTTTTTGACATGGGAGACACAAGAGTCTTCTGTGATATGAAGTACCTTTTACTAGCTTAATTTGGTACACCAGATACAGACCTACATTGATAGTGCCTGCCAGTATCCATGCTCTGGTAACTTCTTGTATAAATGACTGAAATACAGTATATGTGGGCTGTCTCTGGAGATAATTCAGAATCTTCAATCAGTACAAACTGCTGTAGCAAGAGGACTGGCAAAAACTGGGTGATATCATTATATTACACTAGCTTATTATTATCTTTTCTGATTCTGAATCCAGTTCAGGTTGCTAGTTTTAACTATATAACCCTTAACAATTAGAGACCAAACTGTATCTAAAAGAATTTCTCTTCCTGTATGTTCCTACCATCTTTGGTGTATCCGCAAGGTATCTGCAATAATGGATATTTCTTACTGAAGTCACTGTCTTCATACTTAACCATCACTGCTTCCTCTTCTATCTGAACTGGACAGAAACAATCAAGCAGCCAGCAATCTAAGTATTCTGGCCCTCTGACTTCCTTGACTTGAAAACAGTCAAGGAATTTAATCCCAGTTTGAACACCCAGTTTGAAGCTAGCTGCTATTTTGTTGCCATACCTTGTGTGGTCTTTGGGGAGAGGAGACTGCCACTTCCATAGCTCACACAGCTTTTCTCTCTGTAGGAAGAAGAAAAAGAAAGAATGCCATGGAATATTTTTCTTAAAAAACAAGTAGTTTAAAAAATCATGATCAAAAGAAGCAACTAGATCTTCTCTAAAGCCAAGAGATGGCTAGACTGATTATGCAAAGGGAGGTTCCTTTACTTTGACAATGGATTCCTCTGGTACACAAATAAGGAAACATGGGTTTCTCCATAGTAAAAGAAGCCAACAATTGTTTAATGTACAATACTGCATACTATTGTTTATTCAAAGCATTGGAATTTCTCAAATAGTGTCAACTCAGTCTTCATACACTGAAGGCAATTTCTTTATATCAGCCCGTGCGTGTACAGTGCAAAAATATATGGTCCATATCCTGCGTGTTATTGTATGTTTTTGGAGGAATGCACTCATAGCCTCTACTGCAGAGGGTGTTTTTTGTTTTTTTGTTGTTTTTTTAAAAAGCAGTTATTGAGGCTGTGTTTAGGCCAATGATACATCACTCTGATTCTCTGCAATCTGATTATCTAGATAAGTTCCTGGCACACTAGTGGAAGAGTAGATTTAAGGAATTACATTGGAGAGATGCACTATGGAATAGTGACTAGTGTGCTGAGATAACTTAGATCTGAAATCAAAATCCCACAGCGTAAAAATGGATCAGCTTCTCACTTTCTTAGTTATCCTGTACCATTGATTTATAGAAACATAATATGAGGGTCTGAGAGAAATTAGATTCTTGGTGCTTAAAGTTAATAAAAAGTAGAATGATATACTTTTTATCTATCAATCCATCCATCTATTGATCAATCTAATTGTTAAGGCTACACAAATCCAGAAAAACTGTGTGGCTTTCAATATGACCAATACATAAATTATAATCACAGTTTACTAAAATAGCATGACTGCCTGGACCAAAACAGCATTCTGTCAGGGTTCCATCAAAGTTCTGCTCGTCCACTCAGCACTCAGACACAATTATTTCCAAGTAAGAATTTATTAGAGAAATCATGTTGGTACATCTGGGAAAAACCTGAGTCTGAAATTCCAGGTTTTTCACCACCCAAAAGAAAATCAAAGATCCACCTCCTAGCCATACTCAAAGGTCACATTCCCCAATCCTCTTTCAGATTCAACTTCCTCTCTCCTCCTGGCACTCCTCTTCCAGG
>JANHFL010005508.1:58960-73394 GCA_032468155.1 Oxyrhabdium leporinum
ATTTGCATTCTTTTAGAAAGAAGGCTGAAAGAGGCCATCTATGTCAAAATTGAACAGCCCTTTCTCAATAGGAGAGGAGGGTTATGACATCATCTATTTCAACAGTTCCAAGAAGGACCCATTTGCATCACTCATGTGACCCTGATGACACACAGATAAACCTCCAGTCAACCATAACAACCCACTAAAAGAATGCAAATTCCAGCTGTCTGCAAGGAATATAAATCCTTCCATTCCCCACCATCCAGTCGGAGCTGAAGAAGCTTCTTGGATGAGAAACGAAAGATCTTCAAAGAAAAAACGGAAAGTACAGTTGCCTCTTGAAAAAGCACCTTTGGGATTTTCCCCATAGGATCTATTAAAGTAATTACCACTAGATGGCAAAAAGTTAAGAGTCTTAACTGCAAAAGAATTGTCACCTGGATTTGTGCAGCTGAGATAAAGCTGCTGCTAAGTCTTCTTGCAGATGGAGTTCAAGAAAGGGGTTTGGTGTGTGTGAGAAACACATCCAACTGTGGGGTGCTCTTGAGTTCATTCACCTCATTTCTCAAAATGGCTAGTTGACCAGTCATCCTATTACTGAGCACTAGATAGTCAATAGAGGAGTCTGAGAAACACTTTCCTGATCCGTGTGTCAAATTACAGCAAATCACAGTTCCCATCTTCTCAAAGGGAAGGAGAGGCAAAATGTGGTTCCACACTGAAGCCATTTCTGTGCCAGATAGAATGTTCTTTTCTAAAAAGAGGGGCACGGGAGGAGGTCACTGGGAATTCCCTGCCCAATGCACTATGGAAAGATAAGACCCCAGTCCTTTCAATTACAATTTCAGTCAATTTCAGAGGCTCACACTCTCCAGGTCAACCAGTGTGTGGCTATGGAAGCTGGGTTTGCAATCTCCCTCACAATCAAAACAGCACTGTACAAAGGGGATAGAATTCCAGGGCCAGTTGCAATAATACAGATGTTTACCCTAACCAGTTCACCTTGAACTTCCTCCACGCACCATGGACTCTCCAAATGGGAGAGTCCAATTCTCCAATTTCCTGTGAAAAACACTCCTCTCTCCATGCTAGAATGCCTTGAACAGGCTTCATTCTGCTTCCCCAGGAGATTATCAGTGAGATGGGAGGCTTTGTTGGGAGGACATGTCCTCAAATAATGGTAGGTAGGGCTGGATGAATTATCCATCAGAAATCCGATAAGACTTCTTTCTGCTAGCAGGCTTTTCAAACATAATATTTTCAATAGCACTACTGCTAGCTTTTTTTAAAAAATCATTTATATCAACCCAATTTGCAAACTTATCAATATCAACTTTTTTAATCTGGGGGGGGGGGTTTGAAAAAAAACACAAAAAACCACTTTCCTTCAGGGGACAAACTCTTCCACACGAAGCAAGACAAGTCTCTGATTTAGAAGGACATACCTTTTTGAGGCAATTGCACTGAGTGCAGGGTCGCCTGCCAGAACAGCAACATATCAGACATCCCTTCAAATAAAAAGAGTGTTAAAAGGCAGCTTTTAACTTTTACTGTGACTGGCTCAACTTTGAAAACAAATGTAAAATGATTCACCAGTGCCAAAAAGTTATTTTCTTTTTCACTTTGCCTGGGGTGTTTCCGACCTGTCCACCAAAGTTATCTTATTCTTACACTGCAATGGCCTTCCTAAACCTCCTTCACTTCTTTGTCTCTACATTAACTTATAAATTCTGCACAATTTTCAACCACCTTGTACTTATTTTTTTGCTTTGTTTTTATAGCCATTTATAACTCTGGCCTTAATACTTCTAAACAGCACTTTATCTCTTCAAAGTTCTGGCCATGCTCCACAGTTTCCTCTTTAGAATCCTTTTCACGACAACAAAATAAAATAAAAATCAGAATCAGAATCAGAGCTGGTAATAATTGCTTCATAGTTAAAGAAAACACCCTGAATTTATTATTCTTATAAGTACAGCAACAGTCCCATTTTGGGGGGAAGGTCTACACCAGCAAATAAAAGAAATGGTGTACTAAATTTAGTTTTTCATGTTCTAGATATATACACAATCATTTACTTGAATGGATCTCATAACAATTATTTTCTGTTTTCAAAGGTGGGGTTTTTTAGGATTTTTCTACTGTGCTTTTCATTTTTCTTTGATTAGCAAAAAATTCCAAATATTAAGAATTCTATAAATAGAGCAGACTTGCTTTCCCAGCATTTTTTTTGTTCAAAAACCAATCCCAGTTGATTTTAATTGCTTAAGTCCAGGGTGTCAAACTCAAGGCCCAAGGGCTGGAAGAGGGCCACGACGTGTCGGATCTCGCCCCCTGGTCTACCCAGTGAGAAGAGGAAATATTGGGGCAGCGTGGCTTCGGCCCAGTCTACCCAATGCGAAGAGGAAACATGCCAGCAGTTTGGGGAATGGTGTCAAGCTGGCCAAGCCCACCCAGTTGGCCACACCCACCCAGTTGGTCATACACACACACACACACACACACACACACACACACACACACACACACGGAAGGTCAATCACAGCCCCGATGCGACCCTCAATGAAACTGAGTTTGACACCCCTGGCTTAAGTGGTCCATCTTTCTGCTACATATCCTATCCGGATGAGGATCATTCCAACCATCCAAATGAGAATCAGTCTAACAACCTAACTACTTATCACAATGTAACATTGAGGAGAAAACAAGACAGTTTGTACGCTGTGGTTACCTAAACTTGAGTTTAAGCCTCAAACACATCCACTTCTGCCTATTGGCATCTCCCATGAACAACATGTCTACTACATCTCTCCACTCAGGGTTTGTTTAAAATGAAGCATGTCTGAATGCAGAACCTGGATGACTTTAACCCCCTGCCTTTTTTCTAAGATAGAAAGAAAATGGGCTGGCCATTTAAATGGCTATTAAAGCACCCTCAGCACTCCCAAAACAAATCCCAGCCTCATCATAGGAAAGGCGGACAGGCTTGCTTAGAGATGCTCCAAATACTTTCTTCAGTTGACCCCCCAAAAAATCTCCATTAATGTTCCACAGTGATAGAAGTGTGAATTGGAGTGCAAAGTCAGTGATCGCTATTGACCTTCTTCCACAACAGCAGCAGGAGCTTGAGAATTAAGGCTGCAATTCTGTGCACATATACACCTCCCAAATCAAGTTCTACATATATTGTCTCAATAAATAAATAATGTAAAGCAAAGAACAGAACTGTACTAAAGAGACAGAGAGAAAGAGGGAGAGAGGGAAGTCCTGGCAACTAGAATTTTATCCAATTTTTGCTTTCTGTACCTTTATTGTTGATGTGTGAGGCACTTTCATTTTTATGATGTTGTCTTTGAATATTGCAGGAACTTTTACACTCATGTCCCAGGGAGAAGGAGCTGCACCATACATAGCAGAATCAACAGGTCCTCCTAATCAAAGGCAAGGATGATTGGACAATGTCTATCTGGCTCATGAACATTTCTGCAGCATAGCTTGGGACTTACGTATTTAATTTCAATAGAAGGGAATATATGTAACTCGGGAGTGAACTGTGGAATTCTTACTGCTCTCTGACGTTGGTTGTCCACTTTCAAACATTTCATTACCCAACTAGGTAACCAGATCACTACATTTCTAACCTGGACGCTCTCCATTTGTGGACTTCAACTCCCAAACTCATCATGTTGGTTAGAGAATTCTGAGAGTTGAAATTCTCACCTTTTTTACTGTGTTTATTTTCTTAAAATAGTTCCCTAGGGCTGAAAGGCAGGATATAAAATAGTAATAATAGCAAAAAGAAGTCCCATTTTTCTCAGAAAGCAGATAAAGCCTGAATGTCATGCAGTTCATATATTTCATCCTACCTATGGCAGTGAGTTAATATTTAAGTATTTTTTTAAAAAAATCTCCCTTCCAAGGAACTCAACAAATTATACAGTTCATTATACTAGTGGAATACTTAAGCAGCTCTTTTGCTGCATAAATCACAAAATGCATTACCCTGTCCAAATTAATAAATTCTTGTAGTGATGTAAATAGATCATTAATTTCCTAAACTCACATTAATCCTGAACCACATCCATTATCCTTTTTGCTGGCAGAAGTTAACTACTAAAGTCTGAAAGTGAGGACAAAGTATACGAGCTTCACCCTACAGTTTTTTAATCCTCATACTCTCCTCAAATTGAGGTAAGTGACTCTTTTATAGCCATGGTTTCCCAGTGTAATGAATCAAACATAGAGCCCTGGAATACAGAACACTCCATGGATACAGAAACTATCCTCACACACTTAACTTATAGGATGAAGCATGTCTCTACTCCCCACATTGTTATTTAAAAAAAAATGTATAAATGGGTCTGACTATTAGAACAAAATTAAATGTGACATAACACAATGAAAACTGATGATGGGCGAAGCAAGATGTCTCCAGTATGGAATCAGAATTCCATTATGAAGCTTAATACAATCCAATGCCATCCCTATGACTTCCCCAACAACTACCAGAAGGAGTACAAATTTGAAGACAAATTTACAATATATTGGGGCAACAAAATCAAAGTTCTACTATAGCATAGCAACACTTACCTTTATATGGTATGTTTTTCCATGATGTAGACCTTGATTCAGTGAAAGTCTCCAAGTAATACTAAAAAATAATAATCAATAAATATAAAAACTACAGTCTCAAAAAGCAGATTAACAGAAATCTCTTAAGAAATATTATCAAAGCGATGGAGTGCAGAGAAGACCAATATCTTTATATACAATAAAGAAAAAACTTATCACAATGATCAAAACTGCCAGTTTAAAATTCTGAGTTAAGATTGCTTTAACTAAAGTTTTATTCTGCTTAGTCCAGCTAACTAGGGTATTGGAAGCTACTGGTGTTGTTTTCTTGAGGCTATGTGAGCTCGCAGACGTTTCATTACAAGGCTAGGTAATACCATGTTTAAGAGAGGGCAGGTTTTGCTGTTTGTTTATGTATAGGATCTTGCCTTGCCAGCTAGAGTATTGTTTCTTCTGTGTTTTTCTGGTGCGGTTTCCTCTTTGTTTGGACTTGGCTACTGGAGATGTGTCCTAGGCTGTTTGTTTCCTTCCCAGGCTTTTGAGTGTATCTTTAACAAACTATGTAAAGGGAATGTATCTCAGTGTGTCTATTGATGGCTGGTTTTACCTGGAAGCAAAACTTCCAGGAATTTCCAAGCATTTTAGCACAAGAGAGTATTAAATGTGACCCCACAGCTGCTAACAAAGAAGATTGTACAGAATTATGGCTTCTTGTTGTTACTATTACGATTCAGGGTGAATATCCACTGACTTCAATTCAACCCAACAACCCGAATCCACAAAATGAAAATTATATTCTATATTATAAAGTCATAAATATAATGTAGCCAAAGTTAAGGTAAAGTTACAGAAGCCAGCAAGTCAATGGATTTTATGTAGTTTCTGTGCCTCTTCCCTTCCTGGTATCTTAAATATATACAACTCTGTACATACGATAAGACACTGAGCAACAGATGACTTTCTCAGTCCAACTGGACATCTCATGTTATGTCAGAGGTGTCGAACTCAATTTCATTGAGGGCCGCATCAGAGTTGTGTTTGACCTTGGGAGAGGGCAGCTTGATGTCATTTGTGTTTGGGTGCCCGAGCGCTCTGCCATCTCCATTTTTGGCTGCAACCCTCTCCTGCAACCCTCTGCCAGCCAAAACGGAGCTCGGGAGGGCTGCCCGCAGCCCTCGCATACTGTTTTCAGCTGTGATGGCCTCATGCAACCTTCTGCCAGTGAAAACGCAGCTTGGGAGGGCCGCCCGCAGCCCTCCCGAGCTCTGTTTTCACCGGCAGAGGCACTGTATGCCGGTCCTTCACTGTTTCCATGGCAGTCTCACAGGCCAGATCTAACCCCGGATCTGGCCCCTGGGCCTTGAGTTTGACACCCCTGTGTTATGGTGCTTGTGTTCCCACAGTGAATTATCAAGCTGCCAATTTCTATTCTCTTTCCAATCACTTATTTCCTGATTGGAACATTCCATCTTCACTGCTGATATTTTATTGAAAAAAGTAAATGGGTAAGGAAAGGAGCAAGGAGAAAAAAAGGAAAAAAGCAGCACAAAAGAAACAGAAATCATATCTGAACAGTAGTGACAGTCTACTTAACATTCTCCCGATTCCTCTAGGTTGGTTTTTTTTGTTTTTTTTTTAACAGTTATCACTACAGTAAGCATTATTCCCCCAGGGTTACAGATAGGCATCTCTCCATGATGCCAAAATGATGAAAATGTGCAATGTGACACAGTGTTTGCACTATGTTTTGTCACTTATGTTTTGTCACACCTTGGATTCAGATCAGAAGATGCAAGTTTAATTATGGTCTCGTCTAAGACCACTGAATAAAATTTGTGGAAAATGAAACTTCTCACCAATTACTACCCTTCGGTTGAATATGCACAAATTATATATTGTAAATATTGTAATCCCTGGATATCCACAATAAGGTGAACAGTAACTGGAGAAAGAATCTACTCTGTTATAGCTCCTGATTTAATTATTCTTCTGTTGGATTCACTTCAGGTACACTATTGAAAACCCCTGGCACGTTGAAATAGAGAAACGTATATACTTTCCATACTGTCTAGATGTCCTCTCTTAAGCCGTTTTATCCTGAAATTGCATATTGTTTTGTACGAACTGCTGGTGTTATTGTACTTTTAAATATTCACTGTAAATTGCCTTACACTCTTTACAAAAGCCAGAAAACTGAAAATCTTTCTGAACATATTCAGATCAATAGACACAATATATACATTTGCAAGAAAACTGTGTGTAATAAAACCAAGAACATCGGTGAGGCTTCTTCGTTCACAATTTCATAAAGAGATCAATTTGCCTTATTGCGGAACAAGTGACAGGCAATGGCTCTTCAAAGCTTTCCCTGAATATGTTATAAATATTCCAATCTTACTGGAAAAAATTCGAGCTGAAGTCATGAGTTTACCTACAGATGTAAACCACTCTTCTTTTATTGATTGTTCATTATTTAATTATTTAAGTTTGTGACCTACATTTCTAACCAAGGTCTCTATGCAGCATATAGTCCAAATATGTGGTCCTCAACCTACAACCACAAAATTTCTGTTGCTAAACAACACTGTTCTTAAAGTGAGTTTTGCCCCATTTTACAGCCTTTCTTGCCACAAAGTGTTAAGTGAATCACTGCAGTTGTTGAGTTAATAACATGGTTGTTAAGTGAATTTGGCTTTCCCATTGACTTTGCTTGTCGGAAGGTCGCAAAAGGGGATCACATGACCCCGGGACACTGGCAACCATCATGAACACATGCCAGTTGCCAAATGTCCAAATTCTGATGACATGATACTACAACAATAAAAATGGTCATACGTCACTCTTTCAGTGCTGTTGTAACTTCAAACGGTCACTAAACAAATGATGTTAAGTCAAGGACAACCTGTGCATGACTTATATACAGTTTGTTGCATGCACACACTATATTCTGCTTACTCTGTAGGTATTCAGTGCTTGGAGATCCTGAAACACCAAGTCTCTGGCTGGAGCTTTGCTGTAGCAGCAGTTGCTTGCAGCATACTCGATAAAAGCTTCTTTGGCTTCATCTTCCGAAATAGCAGGAATACTGTGGCAAGCAAAAACAATGGAGACAGTGAGCATAAATCACAGGGCTAGCTTCAAATACTCCTCCAGGACAGGGACATGCTACCTTTTGAGTTGCTGGGCATGTTCAGGATTTTTAGAGCATCTATGGATTCTCCCACAAAATGAAAAGCCCTGGTGGGCCTACTTGGTAGTGGAACCTCATTTATCAGGTGACAAAATGGAGAGGCCGCTACTGACTTAGGATTCTCATCGCCTCTCTCAATGACTTTGGGTTCTAGTATTTTTTTTCTTCTTCTTCTATTTCCCCCCCCAAAACAACCGATTGTAGCCACCCATCATTTTTACATTCAAAGGAAGCTTTGGGGAAAGAACGGTGATGCTGGAAACAAGTACATGAAAGCCACACGAATTATAGGCCTACTGGATGCTGAGGAAACCATGCTTTATAAGAAACAAACTTTTCCTCAGTAGAAGCAGCTCTCATCTCTTGCTTGATCTACTTCACTTAACAGGTAATCCTGGACTTACAACTTTTCGTTTAGTGACTGTTCAAAGTTACAACGGCACTGTGAAAAAAAGTGATTTATGACCGTTTTTCACACTTACGGCCATTGTGGCATCCCCACGGTCCAATGATCAAAATTTGAACATTTGGCAACTGGCTCATATTTATGATGGTTGCAGCATCCTGAGATCATGTGATCAACTTCTGTGAGCTTTTGACAAGTAAAGTCAATGTGGAAGCCGGATTCACTTAACAACCATGGTACTTAGTTAACAACTGGATTGATTCACTTAACAACCGTGGCAAGAAAGGTCATAAAATGGCCCCACACTCACTGAACAACTGTCTCATTTAGCAACAGAAATATCGGGCTCAATTGTGGTTGTAAGTCAAGAACTACCTGTGTATCCATTGCACTTTCATTTTTCTCTTCCTCCAGATAAGCAGCGGATAACCACTAAGTTTTAGGCAAAGGTAAAATAAAAAATAGATTCTTAGAAGATTTAAAAGAACAGTATCCATCTTACTTCCAGTTCGTCTGAGCTGGCATTGTCTCACTTTCTGGATGAGGAAGCGAATCAGGTGGAGGAGGGAAATACTTCCCTGCTGCAAAAGAAGGGAGTATAGATGAGAAAAGAGATTGCAGGTTAAACAGTGGCCAATGGTCCGTGGCACAATAGTTAGAATGCAGTATTGCCAGCTAACTTTGCTGACTGCCAGCAGTTCAATCCTGACCAGCTCAAGGTTGACTCAGCCTTCCATTCTTCTGAGGTCAGTAAAACGATGACCCAGATTGTTGGGGGCAATATGCCGGCTCTGTAAACCACTTAGAGGGGGCTGTAAAGCACTGTGAAACAGTGTACAAGTCTAAGTGCTATTGCTATTGCAATGTAATTATTGGGGAGCAGGGAATCTTCCTTTCAGATAAATATGGTAATTTCCCCCAACGCAGCAAATTTAATTGCCACAAAATCAACACAAGAGCCTTGTCACACTTTAGTATTCAATATATTATCACGTGGATATCATCATTTGCATCAGTTCTACACCAAACTTACCATCCCCAACTTGAGTGCCTTTGTAGCCAGACATGTTGTTTACTTCAAAGGCAGGAGGAGCAGAAGGTACTTCAGCTGTCATCACAGGAGTTATGTGGAGAAACATTAATACTATAAGCATACAAGCATTTAACAAATCATATGAAACAGAACATCTAATATATTCTTCTTCTTTCAAAAGTCACATGATACATACATTGGAAGTCTAAAAGAAAAGTCTAAAGATGGTCACTTGATACAACCATTATTTTATGCATCTCGATATGGACCTTGTCTTCAGAAAACTTTAAGACAGAAGGTGGGCAATCTATGGCTAATGAGTCACAGGTAGTTTCCTCAGCACCCCATTTGCAGCTCTCAGATTCCCACAGCCCAACATTTCAGATCTATCATTTCAATTTGAAGAATATTTTTATGGAGGCTTAAGGTACCTCTCAGCAATCATGGGAACCCCAGAACAATGAATTTTGGGGGGCTTTTTAGAGGAAAAAAATGAACAAAATCTCTGAAAGCTTAAGATACTCATTTTGCCCCTAATACTCTCTCAAAAGGTGGGGGTGAGGGTGAGAAATTGGGTGTTTCCAAATCTTCAGCAACACCACATCAGCCATTAAATCAACTCTTTATTCCTTGGCAACTTTAAACTGTATAAACTTTAAACTTAAGAGCTGAAGTCCACATATCTTAAAGCATTTCAAAAACACTGCTGTGACCTGTGTTTGTTTATCCTGAAGTATAATCAACTCGATTACAATGATTGATACTGAAACTGCTAACACTGACAGCAGAAAATGGCATAAAGCCAGTTTAATCTACTATACGAGAGAGCTGAATGCAATGAAATTCCATTTTAATGTGTGCTAATTAGTATACATTTAAAGTGACAATGAAGATGCTATGCTATGCTATGCTATGCTATGCTATTCTAACAGCACTTAACTGGAACACAGCCTGTTCTAGATGATATTTGTATTTCATAATCACGTACAAGATAACTGCACAAAAATCCAGTTGTTCTTATTAAAAATATAGCACGCACATCCCAAGATTTGGATCAAAGAACCATCTTGATAACTATTTATATAATTCTAAAAGGTTATATTATTACTTAATTTATATCATGTCAATAAAACGTTGTAAGACGGAGAAATACAACTTCATATTTCTCTGTGCCGCAAAATCCAATGGGATGAACTTTGACTGATAATCATCTTTCTATCTAACTTATTCCCAAGGGATAATGTGAAAATTCAATGGGAAGTGAATGATACAAAGAGCTTTTTAGAGGAAAAGGAGGATAAAATTCAAATAGATAAACTGATATTAATATTTTAGGTGGTCACCCTGCTTGCAGCTGGAATGTTAGGTTTATTTTCTCCCATTCTTTATAGGATAATAAAGATAGATTGTCAGTGTATATTGAGAGTGTAAAAGAATGGGATGATAAGGAATCTATTTACCCTAGAAGTCAACAGTAGGATTTTATATAGTAATAAAATTTATTATCTAAGACCAGAAGCATGGCAAGAGGGTAACTTAACTCCAGAACCTTAAAATGTTTCTCTTAAGTCATTTTAATGACTGTGGGTCCAGTGCTGCTTATTCTAGTAATTAAGAGGCTACAAGCTTTGTGAATAACATGCTCTACATCCTTATCTTGATGACAATAAACTAAGTATTAATCAGCCAACATTTCTTACAATTTCATGTAAATTTTGTTAGCCAATTAGGTATAGTAGTAAAAGCATCAGCTAGAAAACAAGAGACCATGAATTCTAGTTTCACCTTAGGCACAAAGTCACTTGGATGACTTTGGGCCACTCACTCTCTCTCAGCCCTAGGAAGAAGGCAATGGCAAGCCACTTCTGAAAAAACTTGCCAAGAAAACAGCAGGAACTTATTTAGGCAGTTGTTAGGAGTCAACACTGACTGCAAGGAATGTTTACATGCATAAATAAATAAATCATCAATATTAACATTGTGCATGGACAAACATAACTCCTACTTTAAAAAAAATATAAATTTGGGAGGCTTCCGGTTGACATTGGAGCGGGACAGCTGTGGCTAGTGGGGCTCCACAAAGCCCAGCTGTTTTCCGCCTGCCTGGAGGCTCTTCGGAGCCAAACACCACCTCGTAGAGGTAATAGAAAAGAAAGGGTTCCTGTAGATCGCAAGTGGATGGCAGTCCACTTTGCTAGACCCAGGAAAACCTTTCTGACAGGCAGTCCACTTTGCTGGATCCAAGAAAACCATTTTGACAGGCAGAGAAGAAGACAGCCATTAATTAATGGCTGAACCAGAGCTCCAACAACTAGAATAAGCAAGCACGAAGAAAAGCGGGAAAGAAACAGTGTATCAGATCGGGGTAAGGAACACCTAATTTCTACCTAGGACTTACATTAAATTCACCAAAACAACTTTGAAGAAGGAAGACTCCAGAGAGAAGGAGAGAGGGAATTGTTACCCTTTTCCCTCTCTGGAAATCAGCAAGTGAACATTCTGAGCGGATTACACACCCCTGGAAATGAAAGTGAAGCAATGAAACAACTATTCTTAATTGGATGAGAAAGACTGGACTGACTACTCTAATAAGTATAATTTGGTAGAGATATGTTCCTGGACGTTTGTGAGTTATAAATATTTCTGACTGATGGATGGAAAAGACAAATACTGATTTTATACTCCTTTTCTCTTCCTTTTTTGTCTTTTTCCCCTCTTTCTTTTAGTTCATCTACATATTTTTTCTTTTTTTCTCCCCTTTGAACATTGGATTACTGGGGATACAGATTAACTGATAGAACACAGAGGATACTCCTATGGACAAATATTTTTTTTTCTTTTTTAACTCTCTGATTTTTTCCTGTTTTCCTTTTGTGAACTGACTTTGTAAACTACTGGAATATCAAAGTTAAGACTGGGGTTACAGTGGCCCTTATGGATTACAAATTTAATTGATTTTGAGTTTGATATTGAAATACTGACATTGAGATATTGAAGATACCAGATGGAATATAAAATACACATCCAAGGACAATTTTTTTTATCCCTCTCTTAACTTTTCTTCCTACGTTGGTTTTTTTTCATTGTGGATTAATTTCGCAAACTATTGGAATATTAAAAGCTAACACTGGGGTTACAAATTTAATGGATTTTGATTTGGGTATTGAAATACCAAAATATTGAGATACTGGAAAATACTGAGATATTGAAAAGTGATTGAACTTGAACAGGAGGGAGCTCAAGTTTTAACAGGGTTCCTCTTTTTTTTTTGATACATGGGCTATTTTTATCAGCAAACTGGGACACTAAGGTGTTAAGATATTACAGTTGGTTAATTTCTGGTTGGTTTATTCTTGATTGTTAGTAAGATTGGTGGAAATACCCATTGTTAGCACATTGAGATATCAACCTCAAATATAACTAGAATAGGGAAGAAGGCATCTTCTATACAATCATCAGCTTCTTCAAGCCCATTTAACAAGAGGTCAATTGAGAGCATGTTACAGTCAGAAAAATCCAATAACTCACAAAAAGAGGTATTGGCGATGCTTCAAGCACTCCAGGAGTCTATGACAAAATGCCATAGTGAGATAAGGAAAGACATAGGGAAGTGGGAAATGATACAACAGAGATGAAAGAAAAAATTCAAAATATAGATGGAAAACTTGAACATTTTGAACAAATTATAAAAAATGAGCAAAGAATTCAGAAAATGGAAGAAAAATTAGAATAAGTAGAAAAAAGTGGATGACATGAACTATAAGTTGACATAAGCAAATAAAAAGCTAGAAAATACAGTGATAATGTTGGAAACAGAGAAAGTCGCCTACTACTTGAGATTTCAGAACATAGAAGAAGAGAAGGGGGAGGACTTACCTGAGATAATGGAAGAGTGAAGGCGCTGGGAATAGACAAGCAGGAAATTGAAATAAAAATTGACAAAACTTTTAGAATTCACATGAATTACGCAAGAAGACACAAGCTTCCAAGAGAAGTGCATGTAAGGTTTGTGAAAAAATTGACAAGAGACGAGATCCTCAACAAGGCAAAAGATGAACCATTGCAATACAAAGGGAAACAATTGATAGTCTTGAAACAGATTCCCAGGATAGTAAGGGACCTTCGAAAACAATACCAGTTTTTGACTACAGTTTTGATCAAATACAATGTAAACTTCAGATGGCTGATACCTGAAGGAATATTAGTTACCTGGCAGGAAAAAAGATATAGACTGGACACATTAGACAAAGCAATGGAATTCTATGACTGAGCAGTGAGCAGGCCATGGAGGTGGCAACAGCAGCGGCGTAAGCGTAATCAGCCCTGGCCACTTCTCTCCGCAGCAGAGGGATAAAAGAGCCACATGCGGCTCCGGAGCATCTAAGCAGTCCATTCCTTTTCTTTTGAAGACAACTAAAAATAATTACCTCAGCTATTCTTCGGTTTAATTTCAGCAGTGGCCCATGACAGCATGAATTATTTATGGAAAATCTATACATTTTGATATTTCACTGTCAGTCTTTCATTATTGAAAAATATGGCCCTAAAAGGTTTACTAGTCAATAAGGAATTTTATTTTGGGAGCTATTTATACTGTTTTCTTAAAGTAAAAAGGGACAGAATTGAAATTTCAGGTGGCATTCAACAGTGATAATTCCAAATATGTTATTGGTCATGTACTGTTAATAGAATTCATCTGAAAGGATGAACCTTATAAAAAAGATAAGATTGCTGACAATGTAGTATTTGCCCAATGTTAAGCTTCCCTCCCTCAGTTCCCCAAAATGTAAGGTATATCTTGATGTCATTATAGAAATTATTTTCCAGGAAGCAGGAAAAGTAATATGGATTAGGTACAGATTTATTTATTTAATTTATCGTATGGCATAGAGCACATGGATAACAGTAGTAATATATATATATATATAAGGAGCACATAATACTATGGTACATGTATGATGGAAATATGTAGTCAATTTTGTAAGGTATAAGGAACTCAAGAAATTATATAAAAGTTATAAGTTACATTTTGAAATATGGTTCATGAGAATGGAGTGTTCTTTTTTTCAAGTTTTATTTGTTTTATTAATATATATAAAAATCCATTTCAATCAAACATTGTGTTGTCTGGGTACAATTGTTTTTAGTCAATTATAATCAATGTGTTTACAATAACATTTATCACAATAACATTAATACTGTAGTAACAATAATATTTTGTTTGTCCATTTTAACAAATTTCCATTTTAAC
>JANHFL010005510.1:0-15204 GCA_032468155.1 Oxyrhabdium leporinum
TATGCAATGACATTTCATTTTTAATGTATGCCAATTAGTGTACATTCAAAGTGACAATAAAGTCATTCTATTCTATTCTATTCTATTCTATTCTATTCTATTCTAAAACATGGTATAAAATATTAGACATCTTTTCTAAATTAAACAAAAATATGTATGTTTCCTGCTGTATGGTTAGTATTCTAAAGAATATAAGCTACATAAGGCATGAATCCTTAAAAATTCCAGTTTCTCTTAATATAGTAACATCTTCTAAAGTGTGCCAGAATCTTCACATAGAGTGCAAGGTTTCTATAATCTTTCTCTGCTGTACTTGGAGTTTCATGCTAGCTTTGTCTGTGATCTGCCACTTTGACTGTGATGATGCAACCCTGTGCCACCAAGCCGTGATGCTGAATGAGAAAACCCAAAGATACTGCTGAAAAGTTCCCAAAATTTTCAAACAAATGAGTATGGGAGTACAGGATATCAGAAAGCTTGTGAATGATGACTGTGGAAACCACTTGGATGGCCAAGACTGAAGAAGGAAGAGAATCAGGACTTGGTAGACTAGTGCAAGTTGGCCACAAACAAAAAAAGACCATCATTTTTTTGTAACTTCCCAGAGTCTCCATTCCTGGACAAGACCATTGCCCTGACCTGAAGTATGTGAAAGTGCCCCAGAGTGGAATGGAGAAATGTTGCTACTCTGCATAATGGTGTTAAGATTCTTCTGGGACTATTCCAATATGGTCCATCAGAACAAACTATGGATTTTTGCAAGTAGGGATGTAAATCTAGAAATGGAGTGAGCTAATTGCCTCTACCTGCAGTGTTCCCATGCAACAATGTTCTTCCCATATGATCCTATCATTTAGCAGCACTTTTACTTTGTAATTGCACAATTTGGGTAAAAAGGAAACTTTCATTTGCCTAAACCACAGAAAGAAACTTCTCACTGCGTTGATGTATCTCATTCGTTGTTTGAAAGAGTTCTATGTGCTCCATTCATTTCAGTTAAAACAAATCCTTTATATTAAAAGAATGAGCTATTTCATACACCCACTATTATATTACTCATACATTAAAGTCTGCTTACTTGGCTAACTTTATCACATGTGCGAACCTTTGAAAACTTCTATTTTTAGAAATGTATGTGTGCAAATGTGTGCATATTCTTTTAAATATGCCTTCTCCAATGAGTTTATATGAAGAAACCAACCAAGTATTTCTCTTATTAGAAGAGCTATCTTGGAGAGAACTTCAGGTTAGTGGCAGTTGTTCTTTAATGGATAAAGTCTGCAAAATGTCAACATGAAGAGTATGTGCCTTTTTATGGAGGTTGCAACTGCTTCAAATAGTTGACATTTTCCACTTGAACAATTTAGGTTTTACACCATTATAGTGGGGGTTGTAGATCTCAACAACCATAAAACCACTATACTGAAAACAAAGAGGATGGTTCCATGCATGTTTACATTCAAGCATGTAACAATGACTTAACAGAATGTACATTCAGGCTAATGTTCATACAGTATAGCTACAGGCTGTAGCCATAAACTTTATTTCCAGTTAAGACTAGGCACGCTTCAAAAAGGATTCAGAAGATAAGCTGCTTTGAATCTTCCATTAGCACAGCAACTATCTGCTATTTATTGAAATGCAGACATCTTTTTTTGGACTTATAACCTAAAAAGGGTATTAACATTTTAGAATTGGTTTAATTATTCAGTTCAATTAAAGTTTTATTTAAAAAAAAGCAGTTTAATGATTCAGTTCAAGAAAGCAGTAGCAATTTTTGGCAGTCTTATGCAACAAAGCTGGAAAACGTTGCACAAGTGCAAAAGTTCTAAGCTGATGCATATGACAGGTTGATAGGACGGAATCCAAAATACTCTGCATATGCAGCCATATTTCCAAGACATCCACGTAAAATTAAAGCTGAATGTATACACTAATTTATTAAGGGTGAAAAAAAGGTGATACTGATATCACTGAGCTTTATTTTTGTTCAGTAAATGGAGAGATAGAACTGCCTGCAACTGGCTTATACTTTGTAAAAACTGTGAAACAATTTTTTGACTAAGCGGGTTTAGAATTTACCTTTAGCAGCTTAACTCTTGATGTGCTTATTTGAAAGTCCCTATTACATTCAGTGGTGCATATGATTTCCACTTCTGTTTAGGTTTATGGCTTTTATTATTCAAATTGGTTTCATTAAAATGACTGTATTTGATTTTATTTGTGCTGTCCTCCACCAAACAAAACACTTCTAACGGAGATATGCGATCTAGGCTGCAAGCATCTAGACAAGGTGTCTCTGTGTGGGTGGGTATGCTTTCAAATCAGTATTGACTCCTGAATGATTGTCTGGACAAGTCCCTATAGTTCCCTTGGCAATATTGCCACTGACTTTTTCGTAGGGATGAGAAAATGATTGGCCCAAGATCACTCAAATAGCTTCATTTCCAAATCAGGACTAGAATTTATGATCTTCCGGTTTCTAGCCTGATGCTAGACAAGATGTAATTGTAAAGAGTAAAGAGATACAGACAATTCTTAACTCTCATCTAGTGATTATTGGAGTTTTATGGCTCAGTTCTAGTACTCTAACTTTTAATATTGTTGATAGGATGTAATTCAAAATAGTTTTGAAACATATAAAAATTTTAGAAAATCATTGTTGTAAAGGAAAACTTTTGTTTTTGTCTCCTTTCTTTATTATCAACATATGTGTGCATGCATATAACTAATGCTTTACAAATATGTTATGTTTATTCAGCATGCTAGGTTTACTTAGTTTGCACTCTGGTTAGGTTTTTTTTTTACAGCTTAAGATATGCTTTTGAGTTAAATTGTGGTTCGGTTTATCACAAGAGCCCAGAAATGTTTAGTTTAAGACCAAAGTTTTATGTGAATATAATAAAATATATGTAGTTTTCTTGGTTAAACTATCAGTTAGGTAGAAACAATTTACTTTTCAGTATTTTAGTAAACTAGTATATTTTCAGCACCAAATGGACTCTCTTTGTGTGTGTGTGTGTGTGTGTGTGTGTGTGTGTGTGTGTGTGTGTGTGTGTGAAGGCCGAGAATGGGGAGGGAATTGTTTTATAAGAAGGTTCCTTATAGGTGTTTTTTTTCCTTTAAACTGGATTTGGATTAAACAGTACCTCAGTGTATAACTATCTATATGGTTATATACTGGATGATACCACATGGCATCACTCAATGAACTAGATTCTTTGAAGGATGTGATAAATAGTCTCCTGGTATCACTTCTGAGGCTTCAAAAATGAAATTATTGTAAGCAATGATATCAATTCTCTTCTCATCGAGGTCATCTGAAAAGATACCATGGACAATGATACTGAAAGTGGCTGAGCAGTCAGAAGAATCATATCTGTCTTTCTAGCATAGATTGTTGATGAACATTACCAGATGTAACTAGGCCCAAAGTTAGACCCAAATTATTCTACATCAGGGGTGTCAAACTCAAGGCCCACAGATTGCATCCGGCCTATGGGGTGCTTAGATCTGGCCCATGGGGCTACCCTGGAAACAGTGAAGAGCCAGTCCATGGTCCCTCTGCCAGTGAAAATGGAGCCCAGGCGGTCCTCCCAACGTCCATTTTTGCTGGCAGATGGCTACGGGAGGACATCACAGCTGAAAACCAGGGCCACCACAGGTTCCCTCGACACAAGTGATATTGATCTGGCCACACCCACCCCAGCTACACCCTCCCGACCCCCTGAGGTCAAACACAACCCTGATGCGCCCCTCAATGAAATTGAGTTTCACACCCCTGTTCTAATTTTTCATTCCATCCAGAAGTATCCAAAATGAGATGCCAAGAATGCTCAAGCATCTTGACTAAGAATGAAATATTGGGAAATAAAGGAATGTTATTCAATTTAGTTGGTTTCAGGAAATGGGCTTTCAATGTCTTTTAGTTACAATGAAATCGGACCATGTTTAAAGATATTCATTACTAAATTATTAACTTAATCAATTCCCTTGACTTTTTTTATAACTGAGGAAAGAAAAGTGCTGCAAATAAATATTAAATCATACATCTCCAAACATCTTGCCCATATTCTTAACCATTACAAATGGGAAAATAGCAACAACAATAACAGAAACAGGGTAAATATAAAAATGGATTTAAACAATTATATCATCTAGGTCTGTTCCACAGATTGTATGCAAATAGGCTCATGTTTCATAAATCATTTGTACATGAACTGCAAATGTTCACAACTCTTCTGAAGAGCATTTGGAATTTGACTGATTATCTTTACCATTTATTCTTTGTTGCTTTTTCATTTTTAATTGTTATCATTAATTTGTTTTTTTTTGTATCCTTTAGTGGTCCGGTGTTATGAGTGCTGTGGATTCTTTTTTCTTATTGTTTGTTTTGTTTTTATTTTTTAATTGGTTTTTTTTTTACATTTTATTTCATCATCTTGCATCAGAATTTGAAATAATTTTGTGGCATATATCTTAATTATTTCATGTAATTTATGATAATTATAATAGTATTTCATATAATTTATGATAATTATAATAGTAATTTATATATAATATTTTATTTCTACTTGTTTCTGAACACAGTTCAACACATTTTAGATACCAAGTGATTTGGGAACAGCATAAATGGAATGTCACCTTCCATAGAAAGAAAGCAGACACTGTTGTGATTATTTTCAGAGGCTCTATTGCATATCTCAAGAACTTCTAAGATACATTTTGGAATAGGGGAAGGGCCTTTTTGATGGCTGCACTTAAAATCTGGAGATTGCTTCCAAATCTAGGCTTCTTTTACTTGATCACAAATTATCTTTCATGTAGTCTTCGATTTACTCTTCTAATAATTTATTGTGTTTTTAATACAAACATCCCATTTTCACCTTATGTGTCTCCCTCAATTTGAGCCCTCTACCAGAGGCTTAGGATTTTGAGGGTTTTCCACAGCATCTTAGCTGTTCCTAGCACTGCACATTTCATGATTGAAGGTTCTTATGTTGTTCCTGGTATCCGTTGGAGTCACTTTCCCCACTATTTCTTACCAACAGTATTATTCTTTGTGTTTAGGACACACTTTTCATAGTTAGGTGTGTATTTGTCTGAGCTATAAATATTATTTGGGTAAATAGAACAATGTAAAATGATGCCAAAATTGTTACTGCTGTTTGTTTCCTCTTCATTTTTAATTTTATGACTTTGATTTCCTTTGTTTCACTGATCAAACCAGTGTAAACCAGTGTAGAAATGCATTGACAGGCTATTTGTGGACAAATATAGATGAATAATAAAATGACAGATCATCTGCTTCTTTTTAGTAGAAATTTTAGTAAGTTCCTCTTCCGTGTTGGGTAGCTTCCTGGTGCACTTGACTTAAGTTGTAGATAAATAGATATTTGGGTGAAATGTGTAAAGTTTGTGAGATTATGGCACAATGTTCATGCAAATGATTGTTTCATGTAGATAATTTTTACAGCCATCAAAATAATTTTTGAGCTATGAAAGGTAAAAGAAAAGGCTATACGGGGCACTGAAAGGATGCTTCAATCTCATGAAGCTTCAATAAGAGCATCACATCAAAGCAACGTACCAATTGAAACAACATCCCCTTTTGAAGTGCTGGGCACAGGCCCACTTTGATCCAGATGCCAAAAAATTGCTTCTGCATGGAACCTCCTTTCCACCAAGCTGAGTGATTGCATGGAATTGACATGCTTCAAGCTTTTGCCCTGAGGCATTGTGACTCATTTTGAGTCAAGGCACCCCCTCAAATTGGATTATTGTAGTAGCCTAGACTGAAATGATGCCTTCAAGGCAGAGCAGAAATGTTTGTCACAGATCTGGACAAAAGAATGATAAACCATGAGGCTTAATTGTCTCCTAAATTTTAGAAGGTCCTTCTTTAATGCTTTTTTGAATATCTGTAATAATCACTTTCTCCATTTTAAAATATAAAATCAAGTGAGAATGAAAGGCCATTTAGAATGCTGTATGTGAAAAGTTAAGACCCAAATGTTTTTTAAAATAATCTCTATGAATTGTTGAGCATGCTCTGCATGTACAAATATGAGGGTTGGCCACTAAAAGCTTCAATTAGTATAAAATTCAGCAGACTTACACCTCTGCAGCACCAGCTCCCTGGGAGTATACCGGCCCAGACTTCTTTTGCTTACTTGTCAATAACAGGTCACATTCAAGGACAGAATGTTAATCTTTAAGACTCTCTGAGAGATTGGGTGAGGTACCTCAAAGAGGCCCTTCTGTTTGTTGAAATGGCCTCCCTTTTCATGTCTGTTTCTTGGAAACAATGAAGCTGTCAAGCTCAAGGGTAAAAGCTTGTGAAAACGAGACACGGGGCTTTCCCTCTAACATGAGCAAACCTTTGGAATTCATTACTTAGGGAAATAAGAACAACCCTCCATTTTCATGGCAACTAGACTAGAGGGAACAGGGCCTAGTTCAAGACTATCTTTCCACAGTTGCTGTTCTGACCAATGTGAAGAAAAGGATGAAATAATGATTCAATTGGAAAAAATGCTGATTCAAAATTAATTTATATGCATGTTGGGGGTATGGAGGAGTGGTAGTTTACACTAAGAAAGGACATGTTACATTGATACATGTTAAATTATGTTCCATGGAGTGATCTAATGTTAATCCTAATTTTTAACGTAGATGAGTATCTTTCTCTTTCTTTTCTTTATCAACACACCAAACCATCTTACTTAAAAGATAACAATAATTCCAATACAGAGATAGAATTCACCTAGGTGTACTAATATGATACTGCATTGGCAAGCAGAGTGGTGTCTTAAATATGTCTAATATTTAATAATAAATAGCTTTACATATGCTTTCAGGGCCTTCAAGCAGAATGGGAAAGATAAATTCTAGGAGTGTGCTGATTTGCCAGAAGTGCCAATAATGAAAGACGCTAGAATTTTACAAGCCATTTGAAGATACTTTTTCTGAATTTAAAGGACATTTAGGAACATCCAGTTGGTATGTAATTGCATGGCAGTTAAATCAAATAAATTAATACATCTGTACATGTATAAACTCCGAAATCAACATTAATGCCCTAATGTTAAATCTAAGGATAGAGAGAACAAAACTATTCTTAAACATACTCTCAGTGTCTGTATGTTTTTATGCCAGGGCCACTGGATATATTAAGAGAAGGACAAATAATCATGTTATTTGTGACATGCAAGTGACATGCCCATTTTTCACACTTATGACTTTTGCAGCATTCCCATGGTCATGTGATTTACATTTGGATGCCTGACAACTGGTTCATATTTTTGATGGTTGCAGTATCCTGGCATCATGTGATCCCGTTTGGCAACCTTCTGACAAGCAAAGTCAATAAGGAAGCCAGATTCACTTAACAACTGTGTTACTAACTTAACAATTGCCATGATTCACTTAACAAATGTGGCAAGAAAAATGTTGTAAAATGGGGGAAAACTCACTTAACAAATTTCTCACTTAGCAACATGAATTTTGGGCTCAATTGTGGTCATAAATCAAGGACTCCCTACACTTCTTTAACTTAAGTTGGCCATGATATTGCTACATCAATAGAGGTATTTCTAAAATATCTGAAAATCACATATCTTAGATAAATTAATTTTGCTCTTATATTTTTATCTTTTATACCAGGTATATTTTCTAAACAGAAGATACAAAATGCTGCCATTTATTTATTTGTTCAATTGCTATGGCCATCCATCTCAGTCAATGACTATGGATGGCTTACAATTTATTTATTAATTTCTTTATTTATTTGCCCATCCTAATTATAAATCCCTAACTCCTGGTACTTTATAATGATCTGTAAGCTGCCCAAAATAAATTTATTGGAGAAATGGGTGGCATATAAATTTAATAAATAAATAAGTACTTTATTTTAAAATAAGCATTTGTGTATAATTGTCTTCAATCTATTAACTGCCTTGGGGCAGGATGAATTGGCTAGAGTTCCCTAATATTTTTGAAAGGCATGCCCACATAGAGTATTTTTTACTCATTTCGTTGAGATTTTTGACTGAAGATGTATATTTGTTACTGGAAGTGTAAAAAGAAGAAAAGAGAAATATTGACATTTCTATTTGTAATTTAGCAATTCGATATGGACATAGTAACAACAATAACAGGAAATTACACAGCATGGAATTTGAATGTTGATTCTAATGCAGTCTGTATTAATCTAGGATTCAGAGTTTGTAATCACAAAAACATGTTGTCATTTGCAAACTAAAACCTACCATATTATGGAACTATAGTTATAATACTGAATTCCAAGTATTATATCCTATTGTTACATCACTGATAATGGGTTGGCTGTGATGATGGTGATGATTATAATATTTTTTGAAAAATAATGTGTGCATCAACAGAATTTTGATGCATTACATGAAAAAGTCTACGTTTCCCAAAAGAATTAAATTCAAGAAGTAAAGTCTTCTCCTTTTTGAACAAGAGAGTGATAAAATGTAACCATACACAGGTTGAAAAGGCATATGTTTTAAGTTTCTTCCTGAATGATTTCACAGGGCCTGCAGAAAAGATACATAGCTTTCCTCTGTGAAGATTTGGTTTATTAGTAAAAGTCTGAGTAAAATTTCAGGATTTAAGAGACTCCCAATAAAGTGAAGATTGACATTAACCAGACCAGGCTATAAATACCACACAAAGAGACCAAACAAACCCTCTACTGAATGGATTGGACGGCATAGTACTTGATCACTAAGCTAATAATAAACCAAATAAGGAAGAAACCTGTTGTCTTTATAGGATCTTCTCAATCAAAGGCTGTTATTTCAGAATGATAGGAAGAGCTTCTGAGAACTGTTCTTTGTTCTAAATCAGCTGATCTGTTTGGATGCGGGACCTGTTCACCTGATTTGAATCTATGGACTTGAGCCTACTGTTTTAGCAAAACGTATAAGAACATATGTAGTACAGTGGGATGATTAAGAGACTGAACTGTAACCCGGGAAATCTGTAGTTCAAAATTTACCTCTCACACAAACTCACCAAATGTCTTTAAAATGACACCTTTCCTCCTTCAACTTTACTTGCTCTATCTACTGTATAATATCTTATGGATATACTTTGCAAGTTGATTGGTTTTTGACAAAGTTTGCAAAATCTTTAAAACATTATATAGAAGCTTCTTTTTCTTTTGTTAACCAGAGTTGGAAGAGATTTTAAAGGGTTTTTTAAAGGACATCCAGTGTGGGAAATCTGTACTTCTAACCAACTTAATACATTACTATTCAGATTCATTGCCTGCGTTCCAGCATCTCCCTTAGCAGTCTGTGCAATGTAAAATAGTTTAGTCCAGTGGGAAATTCTTGCTCTTGTCTACTTGAATCCTCTTTCTTGTAATTTGAAACTGTTGGTCTGAATCTTATTCTCTGGAATAACAGAAAACAAATGTACTTAATCATCTCTTTGACAGCCCTTCAAGATAGTTATCATTCTGCTTCTCTTAATTGTCTTACCAAGATATCTAACCTTTCAATCTTTCATCACAGATTGGTTTCTGGATTTTGCCTTCCTCTGGACAGTTTACTTGCCAAGCAAATTATTTTAACAATGACACACATTGAAAAAAATAGCTTGTTAAAATAGCTTGTCAAAGAATGCTAAAAGATTAGTAAACAAAATAATACAGATACAGAACAATTCTTTGCTTCGCTCCATGTGCTCTGGTAATAGAAAGCACCATCTATTTCAAATAAACTATTGGCAGCTGAAGTAGCAAGAAGCAAAGTTTTTGCCTTTTCTGTTCATTTTAAATTTGTTTCTTTTGCAACAATGGGAAGGATTACATTTTAGATTAACTTTGAAGGATATAAGTTGTAGTAGCATTTGGAAAGGAGGCAGAGACAGAGAAAGGATTAGAGCTATCAGATCCTTATCTAGCCTTGAAATGTCTATTTTTGAGGCTTTAAAAGGTTGGAAGCTACTGAGATGGCAGAAGGACGAATGCAATGCCAAATTTTCATTACTGATATTAGAAGGTACTCCAATCTAAGACTTCATTACAATCTAGCGTCAGTAGAATAGCATCTCATAGAAAAGAAACACTAAAAACCTGTCCAATGAGGCTTGAGAGCTTATTTTTGTGTATGGATTATACAGGTAGTATTCAGCTTACAACCATTCAAGTTACAATGGCATTGAAAAAAGTGACTCATGACTGGTGCAGTGGTTAGAATGCAGTATTGCAGGCTAATTCTGCTGACTGCCAGCAGTTCGATCCTGACCGGCTCAAGGTTGACTCAGACTTCCATCCTTCCGAGGTCAGTAAAATGAGGACCCAGACTGTTAGGGGGCAATAGGCTGACTCTGCAAGCCACTTAGAGAAGGCTGTAAAAGCACTGTGAAGTGGTATATAAGTGTATGTGCTATTGCTATTAAAATTTGGGTGCCTGGCAAGCATGTATTTATGATGGTTGCAGTTTCCTGGGATCATGCAATTGCCAATGTGACATTCCCAGCCAGCTTCCCAGAAGCAAAGTCAACGGGGAAAGCCATAGTCACTTAATGACAAAGTGATTTGCTTAACAACTGCAGTGATTTGCTTAACAACTGTAGCAAAAAGATTGTAAAATCAGGTGCAACTCATTTAACAACCACTGTGTTTGTTTTCTCATTCATTCATTCATTCATTCATTCATTCATTCATTCATTCATTCATTCATAAAATTTAGAGGCTGTCCATCTTACCTCAAGATGGGTGGCTTACAATCATACAAGTAAAAATATATAAAGCTATATAAATGCAGTATAAAATCCAGAACTTAAGGCCAATTAAAAGATGACAGGGAAGTGAGATCCATTGTTAATTGATCAACCACCTCCACTGTGATACTCCCCCATTGGCTAATGGGCAGAGCCAGGTCTTTAAGCTCTTCTGGAAGATCAGGAGGGTCAGGGCTGACCTCACATTGGGCGGGGGCAGGGGGGAGACAAGATGTTCCACAACCACAATTTTTGCTTAGCAATGGAACCTAGTCTCAATTGAGGACCGCCTGTACATTAAAAAAAAGAAGATAAATTTACTCTGGCTGGACTATTCCTTTCTATGGCAAGACACTGAGGACAGTACAATAGAAATTTTAGGATAAAATTACAGTCATAATTCAAGTATATGCTGTAATGGTTGGCTTCCTGTTGTACTGATTTTTTTTTTTTTTGTATCCCTGGTTCCCTTTAAATTTAAAATATTTTTTTTCTTTTAAGAAAAAAGGGAAGTAGAAAAGGGAAGTGACATGAAGTATGAAAACAATAAAGTTTTCATAAGGACCACATCCCCAGAAGGAACTACATTTGTTGATATGAGAAATAAATATGCCTTTGAATACTCATGTAGCAAACAATATGGAAGGAATTTCTGATTTAATAACAACAGTACTAAGGCCCTGCTTGCAAATAAATAATGTTGTCAACAGAAGTATCGACAGAAGAGTTCAAAGGAGTCTCACTTCATTTCAGAATGCCATATTTTTTTTAAAGTGAAGGAAATATTTAAAAGTGACAGGGGAAAATCAAAGACAACAATAACAAAAAGATATATAGAGTTATTAATATACACTATACTGCAGAGGCTTGGCTAAATATATTTTGTTTATGAGAACAACTGTGAAGCAGATTTCAGAAGCCTAGTCTGTTAGAAGATGGGTACTACTGGTACTGTGGGGCCATATCTCTGGCTCTTCCTCGTGGAGATAATCCAAGAGCATAATGTAGCTCATGGTTTCTCAACCGTGGGTGCTTGAAGATGTGTGGACTTCAACTCCCAGAATTTCCCAGCCAGGCTCCCCTTTGGTGGCTGAGGAGTTCTGGGAATTGAAGCCCACACATCTTTAAGAGGCCAAGGTTGAGAAACACTGTTGTCGCTGATGGTATCAAAAACTGCCAAGAGATCAAGTAGGATCAACAAAGTCACACTCCTTTCTTCTGCAGGAAATCATCTATCACCAAGGCTGATTTTCCCCTCAAACCAGACCTGAACCCAAACTGAAGAGGTCTGAGATAATTGATGTCTTTAAGAAATTCTGCATTAGTTATTTCAACTAAGAGGTAATTACTGACCATAATCTATATGTTGGGTACTATCTAGCCATTACAAATCATGTATTTCCATTTCAGGTTTTGCAGTCATTATATGACAGGGGTAAAGCATTCTCATCTGGCTGCCTTTGATCTGACAACGCATGGAAAAGGCCCTAAATCCTGTATAATTCTAGACAAAATAAAAAGGAGCTTTCTCTTTTCTCTTTTCCCCCCCCAAACCACATCCCAGCTTGGTTGTCAAAATTAAAGCGAGTGTCTGTATTATCTTGGTAGTATATCAGATGTCTAAACTTCCTCCTTAGAATAACAAAAATAACCTTTATGGTGCCATACGTCCTCTGTGACCTTTTTAGTAGCCATAACAATGACTGATAAGTAACAAAGGTATATCAGGACAGTGGCCATTGGTTTGAAACTAGAGAAACAGACATTATTCTACCTTTAAAGCCTGGGTATTTCAAGAGAACAATCATTTTAGGGTAAATTCATGAGGGTGAGGTGACATTGAAGCATTCCATATAATATACATTATAGAACCCATTTTTAGGACTTACTTCTAATGATAGCTGTATAAAAAATTTAAAATAAATTTCCATACACATTAAGAGATTTGAAAATAATGTATAACAATTAACTTGCTAAACAGGAGAGGCATGAAAGTTAATTTAACAGATTAGAAATAAAATTGAATGTATTTTATTAATATTTAATTGACAATTTCTATCAAATCAACAAAACATCCCTTCAACCTAGCAGCCTTCCAGAATCCAAACAAGACATAATTCAAAGGAAAATCTCCATCTGCTCCACATTTGTTCCCACTCCTAGAATAATCTTATTAGTAACAGGAATATTCTTTTTTATTTCCCCTCTCCTCCCTTTTTTCTCCAGAAGGGGAAAAAAAGATAAAGTTTTGGTGTCAGCCTCACTATCTCTCCAGTCATGTCAGCATCTCCTCCCCACCCCCGTCCCAGTTTCTTAACATCTAAAAAATAGTATTTCTCTGGACTAAATGGGAGTTGGAACTGAATCCAGTGGTGATTCAACCAGTATGAATTTTTGGGATATGTGGATCAGCCAAAATTCAGTTCCAGTTATTTAGCCCAGTGACTCTTAAGTTTTTTAAACCTAAAACGGATAATTTGGGGTTCCTTCCTTCCTTCCTTCCTTCCTTCCTTCCTTCCTTCCTTCCTTCCTTCCTTCCTTCCTTCCTTCCTTCCTTCCTTCCCCTCTCCCTCCCTGCCCTGGAAAAGATTTTAAAAGATACTGCCTCTCTATACCTACTCCTCCCCAGGCATTATTAAACAATTCCATTCCTACAAGCAAGCTTCTACTAAATAAGTGTTTTCCTGAAGTTAAATCACACCTACAAAATATTATTTATACAGTGCACGCTCCCCACTCCGTTTGAGGTGTTGTTTGGACAAATCTTATTAGAGGGCAAAATAAAAAAAACATCCATCAAGAAATTATGCAAAAGGCAAAATGGACACACCAGCTGGGTAAATCTATCATATCCTGGCAGGAAAAGAAGAAAAAAAAGCAACAAGCACTTTTAATTAGCTGAGTGAATGTCGTTTGCCAACCACTGAAAGCCCAACCTTCTCTCTCATATTAAAATGTGCCTAATTTTCTATGGAAGGAAAAAAAAAAAGTCTGGTCTGAACAGCCGTGACCATAGTCAATCATACTAAAAGGCACTGGTGCTTAATTTGATTTACCAATATAAAATGCAAATAAGGTGATTATGTGGAGTGGCAGCCAGCACTGTCCCTCTTTCAAACCATCAAGTTAAATGCGAGGAGACAGCGAACTGCCTGAGCCAAAAAAAAAATATTTAAAAAATTAGCATATTTGTTTGATTAGCACTACAAAAATTTAATTAGATTGGCTAATTGCTTGACAAATTGTTCTACACCAGAGAAAAGGCAGAACATTTTTTATTCATCTGGGAAGAGGGGAAAAGGCTCTTCTGGGTGTTTTAATCCAAATGCTATTTGCCAATTTGCAGCAGCATTATTAATTGAATGGAACATGCTATGGCAGAGCTGCCAGAAACTGGGAGATGAATACGGAATATGATTAGCCTTCTCACTCACACACACACACACACACACACAGCTCTTGTGTGTACCTGGGATGTCTCCTGTCTAGTAAAATTAAGCAGAGTATTTCTTGGGGATCTGTGTCAAAACAAATTATTTCAAGGCTCCTGAATCTGAACAAATGCTTTACATTCCCTAGCAGAGTGACCAGGATCTATTAAAGTAGCCTTTCCATACTTCTACATCCTTACATGCAGTAGTAGCACAACGTTGCAACTGTTCACAGCCCACTTGTTGGATTTATTCTGGGGCTTGCAGGCTTCTGAAGGATCTTAGCCCTCTACCTCATTTTGATCCCTTTCCTTATGCAGTCAAAATCTTTTCAAATGGTTTTAGTGTTTTGTTTTATTTTCCCTTATAGTGCTAGCAGTTTCCATAGATATTTTTGTACCAAGGAAGAACAAAAAAGGATTTCAACAGAAACACAATGTTAACATTGGATTTAGCGTGGGCAATTCTAGCTAGCCTAGCAGAAATCCTTTGCATTACAATATGGTTTTTTCCCCAAGATGTTTTTCCAAATGGTCTATAAGAGAAACAGTAAAAAAGTAAAGACTTTTTCAAGCTGAGTTCAGCTGCTTGTGACTGCAAGGATGGGTCCATTTAGTTTACTTGGCAACAATATGGAAGTAATTTAACTCTTCTTTTTTTCTAGAATTATTGTTATAGTTATAGATGCTGTTGTCGTTTTGTTGCTAGTTGACTTTCCAGTCTAGTCAGTAGTCTCAATCTAAGAATGAAACCACTCTGTTTAGCTTTCCAAAATCAGTGCTGTATTCAGCTCAGGCAGGGGTGTCCTTTCACTGAGGGCTGCATGAGGGTTGATTGACCTTGAGGGGGGCAAGGGAGTGCCGGGAGGGGGATGGCCAGCTCGACATCACTCATGTCGGGGGTCCCTATGGTGGCCAAATGCTAAGGTAGGATTTCCCTCAGAAACTCCCTTACTCTCATTATAATCTTCCTTCCTTCCTTCCTTCCTTCCTTCCTTCCTTCCTTCCTTCCTTCC
>JANHFL010005510.1:16728-29684 GCA_032468155.1 Oxyrhabdium leporinum
TAAGGGTTAATTTTAAAAACGGGGTTTTAAAGGAATTTTATATTTTTATATTTTATATGTAAACCGCCCCGAGTCCTTGGAATGGGGCGGTATATAAATTTAAACAATAAATAAATAAATAAATAAAAGCAAGCTGGTTGCAAGCCATGATCATGGGGATAATGCGATTGACGTCATTTCAAGTTGCATGTAAGTTGAGGACTACCTGTAGAAGACAGCATAGACAGTGAAGGTTTATAATTATGACTTAGTATATCTTTAGTCCAAAGCTGATCAAGATCATTTCTGTCAACCCTCCAGCCCAGTTCAGGAAACAGATTTTACCAATTTGACTGGAACTATACTTTATTGAATATGCTATTACAGCAGAATCGTGAAAGTCAGACTGTTTTCCCTTCCTTCTGTCTTATAGCCCAGGGAGGTAGGGTTGAATCAGTTTGAGTTTGTTTTTTTATAGTTTCCTGGGCTTAAAGCATATTTTTGTTGTAACAACTATTGCATAGTTTCTCCAAGTCATCTCAGTGGTTCTGCTCACTTCTTGAGCAAGTTACTTAGCAATAAAAAGATAGTGAGCTTCAGCAGAAGAACCCATTTCTTCATCTGAAGAAATGCATGGAAGTGGCATGAAAAACCTTTCTCTGAGATGCTGCATAGCAGAAATGGTACGAAACCTGCATAGACCTCACATACATAATTTGGACTTCTCTCTGATCCAATAATCTAGGACTACCAGACCTAACACACAGAGACACACACATACCAGAAGAGAGCAAAGAGGTTTTTGTATCTCTCGGCTTCTGTCTAGTGATCATCTGGATTTGTGCAGCCCAGAATTGGCAGCAATTGTACATGTATTATGTGTTTCATCATTGCTCTGTCAGCCTACCTTCTATTGTTCCTAAAATGCAGTTTCTTCCACCACAAAATGTTCCCCGCTTTGGTGATGGGGCCAATGACAATCAGCCTGAGAGTACCATACTGTACTAGGTCAGAAAATAGTCTCTACAAACCATCTTCCTAGTTCTAACCAAATGCTCTTTACCCCCAATTTTATGCTGCCAAAGTGGGATGATTGTATGGCAAACAAAATATGGTTGCATCTCTTATCTTTAGAGTATAAAATTATGTTCTGGGCTTACCAGCTGAAAGTACATTTTAAATAACCTTTGAAGACTTGTGGCACTTACAGACTATGAATCCATTTTATGTACTTATGAGCTGGATAATAGCAGAAGTTTTCCAATTCTTAATTGAATACAGGATCTCTGGGAAGTTTAAGAATGAAGGTATATAGAAATTTGGAGTCACGTGTCATCAATATGTAGACGACAGCATATCTAATTCAGGGATGGTGGAAGAATTGGACCAGTGCTTGATCTTAGTAACTTAACAGGAAAAATTAAATGACCTGAGTACTACATTTGTCATTACAGAACTAGTAAAAGCAAATGTATAGCTCAGGTATACTCTAATATTCAGTTTTGTTACATTAAACTTTTCCATTAACTTTGGCCACTGTGCCACAGGTTTACTCTTTCATAAATTTTAAATTAGATACTGAAATGTGCTACATATGGTTGCCCTTGAAGAGCATGTGTAAAGTACAAGATGTACAAAATATGAGATGTTAGATCTTTTTATGTCCATATTTTATTGATCATATTACAGTGAAATCGAATCAAAACCAGCGGCTGCCATTTTTCTCAACACACACACAAAACAAAACACATTTTTGTGTATAATTATGTCATGTGCACATCACATTTGGAGGGACAAAGACTTTATATCACTTGTGACTTAAATTCCAAGAACCATATGACCCTCTATCTCCTCCTCTAACTGCCATATGTTATTGAAGTTGTGGGTGACTTATTCATGCAGTCAGACATATTTGTTCTCCTGTGCTGGTCTCAGCAATGTCTGTACTTAACACCATCAATTTGGCAGACTATAATAATTTTTGTTTATCTCTTGTGCCAGTGGGAGACACTAAAAAAAAAAGAAAGAAGACTTTTTTCCAAGCATAGAGTCAGTTTAGTGTAGTGGTTAAGGTGCTGGCCTAGAAACCAGGATGAATTCTAGTCCTGCTTCAAGCATGAAAAACCAGCTGGGCCAGTCAGCCCAATCTATCTAATAAGATTGCTGTTGTGGGGAAAATAGGACAAGAAAGGAGTTTATTTATTTAGCATATAGCATGTCATACACGGACTAGCAACATATATTAACATTTCACCAAAGTTAGTAAAACACAATAAAATATAAATGTTAAACAGATCTGTGTTCAAATACTAATGTGTTCATTCTAACAATTGAACCTCAGCATCATTTGGTTCTGCATAATTTCTGGAGTATTTTGTTCCTAGTATTGATTTTTGTCCCCATATTCTCTAGATGTGTCTTATAGGAGAGACTCAGTGGTGGGATTCAGCCGGTTCGGGCCAGTTCAGGCGAACCGGTAGGAAAGATTCTGGCTGGCCCTGCCCCCCCTGCTCCACCCCTTCCTGGAGTTCCCCACATGCCCCGTTTTGGCTCCCAAGGGGCTTTGGGGAGGCCCACTAGGCCCGAAACAGGGTGTGGGGGTTGGGTTGCGGCATATAGTTACCATTTTGCTGGTGCTAGGAGTAAGCCTACAGTCAGTGAAAAAAATTCTCAAGATCTTAAGATCTTTGCACAGGAGGTTGTCTGCCACCTCAATGTGTTTTTCTTGTACTGCGATAAGCGTAATTTGCATCCCCATACATATCTGATATGTATGAATCTCCTTGTTGGAGACTGTAGTTTAATCTTCTTACGTTATTTATGTTGTCCCACATTATTATGTGAAAGGACATATCACTCAATATGCTATTAATTAGTCGACAGAGATTTTTGCAGGGGATTATGGTACAGTTTGTATAACAAACCATGCTTCCAAATTGTGTCATATGCCACAGTTAACACAGCCTTGGATTTTGAGGCCTCATTGAAATCCTGCTTAGGTATAGCCTGTTAGGCTTAGCACCTGGTCTACACAGCTCCGGTCTATGTAAAAGGAAGATGTATTAGGTGTGTTTGTCACATTGAGTTGTACATGAAAAACAGGATATGATTAAAAATCTAAAAATAAAATAGCATGTGGCTTGGGAAATTGTGATTTATTACCAGCCAAAGTTTTTAAAAAAACAAACCAGAATGAATTCATAGGAGGAAAAAGCAAACTAAACAAATTGCAGAAGTTCCAGTGATTTGTTTAACCTCTTCCACTTACAAATGGCTTCTTTTCAGGATTTGCCTTAGCTTGATGAATAGGGCCATTGTTTTGGTGTAAAAGCCTTTGAAGGGAAGAAGAAATATTCTTAAAATGAACAGTGTGACCCAAGAAGGACAAACTTTCAGGCAACACAGGTACTCCAGTACCAGTATTAGAGCAAGCATTATTTGGAAGGAAAAAGGGAGCAAGCAACGGACAGGATAATACAATTAGATCTATTACTTCTCGGCATGTCTTCCAAGCACATGGACATTGGGGGGGGGGGGGAGTGGCAATGTATGTATAAAGACATCACATCCTTATATCCAATGTTGGGATGCAGGTACAAAAAGGTGGGATTTGTGCCATTGACATCGTTGTGCATATGTCACCATTTCTTTGTCATTATTGTTACCTGAAGATGTCTAAGCAGCTGGTTAAGTCTGAGCCACTGCAACCCTCTAGATTAACAATGGGAAGAACAAAGAGCCTATGGAAATGCGAAGGTGACGAGAACAAGAAGACTAACCTACCTGGTTATCCAAATATTCCCAACCTTTCAAAAGCAAGTTAAATGTGTTGTACCTATATTTGACTGCATCCACACATATGCAAGATAGAGAAGAAACTGATCTGTAATTTCATATTCAGGTCCCGCTGGTAAATATTCTGGTCACTGCAGGACAAAATAATAGAAGCTGGGAACACTTCAATTTCTTTTTAAGTTGTTTTTTTATTCATGTGAAGAGGATAGTTCTTTTTTTTTGATACAAAGGTGGGCAAATGGTCACCCAGACATTATCGGTATTCACTCAGGCATCCCAAATATATTCATGACTTGAAATGATATATCATGAAAAGAACAAACAAATGCCAAATGCTTTATACAAGTGGGTAACTAATACTTCAGATAATACTGAGAAATAAAAGAAGGCAGGTATTTCATCAGGCTCCACAGTAAGACCATCGAGCATGATTGACAAATGAACTGATGGTCATGTTTTATTAGTAACACTGCTCAGGAAACAGTTCATTGATTCTCATGAGCCTGCCGGATTTTCTTTTCCTTTCTTTTCCCTTTTTTTTGTTCTTTACAATTACATGGTCAATCTGATGCTGATTTCTTTGAAACATGTACCAAGCCTACCAAACGTATTAGCACTTTTCAGTAGTAATGCAGAATGCAGATATCCTCTATACAATTTAGAGTTTCAGTTTTGTTTGAAGGACAGGAAGTCCTCCAGTTACCACCACAATTGAACCCAAAATTTAGGTGGCTAAGTGAAACATGTGTTAAATGAGCGCATCCCATTTTATGACTTTTCTGTCTACCATTGTTAAGTGAATCATTGCAGTTGTTAAGTGAGTAACACAGCTGTTAATTGAATCTAGTTTCCCCATTGACTTTGCTTATCATAAGGTCGCAAAAGCTGATCACATGATCCCAGGAAACTGCTACCTTCATAAATATGAACCAGTTGCCAAGCATCTGAATTTTGATCATGTGACCATAGGGATGCTGCAATGGTCATAAGTGTGAAAAACAGTCATAAGTCACATTTTTAGTGCCATTGTAACTGTGAATGGTTACTAAATGAACTGTCAAGGACTACACGCACACTGAAACTGATATATTAATGAACAGGTGTTGACAATTTCATAGGCTAACATAACATTTCCCATTCTTACAGGGAAACCAAAGGGATATACAGGCACTCCTCAATTTATGATCAAAATTTCTGTTGCTAAACAAGATGGTTATTGAGTAAGCCACACCTGAATTCCATGAGCTTTTTTCTAGGGTTGTCCAGCATATCACTGCAGTTGTTAAGTGAATCATGAAGTTGTCGGGTGAATCAAGCTTGCCCCATTGATTTTGCTCATAGAACGTTGCCTGGGAAGGTTGCAAGTGGTGTTCACAGAACCTTGAGATGCTGCAGCCATCATAAATACAAGCCAGTTGCCAAGCGTCTGAATTTTGATCATGGGGATGGGGCTGTGACAATTGTAAGTGTGAGCACCAGTTGTAAGTGCTAATGTAATGCCAAATGATCACTAAATGAGTGATTGTAAGTTGAAGGCTATCTGTATGTTATGAGTCGTGGTGGTGGAGTGGTTATAATGCAGTATTGCAGGCTGACTCTGCCCATAGCTTGGAGTTCGATCCTGACTGGCTCAAGATTGACTCAGCCTTTCATCAAAGTTGGTAAAATGAGGAACCAGATTGTTGGGGACAATATGCTGACATTTGTGAAGTACTCAGAGAATGCTGTAAATCACTATGGAGGGATATATAAGTCTAAGTACTATTGCTATTGTTTATATATTCGTGTATGTGTCTCAGTGTGCAAAACAAATACAATTGTTTGTTTGACTTATTTACTTGGATGACTGGAGATGCTGTGGAAGCATTGAACACATAGCTCAAACTCATATTACAATCTAGCAAGAAGGAAATATGGTTTCACTGCTTCTCATCACTAAAGCTAACATGGTGCAATGCTGGCTTGTATTGGGATGATTCTGCCCACCCAGAGACCTGTTAAAAGCCCTACTGCAACAAGATATATGGTTATGTGGAGGAACTTTTTCATGATGTCTTCCACTTTATAGATTATACTGTTTCAAGGTGCCCTTGAAACTTGACACTTGACACTTAAGGCATTTTGGTAAAGCTGTGAAAACCATCATTTTATAAAGGAGATTTGGCACCTAGCAATGATCTTGAACAACTGTACCCATCATATCTATAATTTTGAATTGGTTTTATGAAGATTGAATTAATGGTTTCAATTTTTCACATTGTATATGCCACACTGTATCTTTTAAATAGTCTTTATGAAAGAGTTGCAGCTAAAATAAATGACAAATATTATTGTTTAGCATTTAAAAAAAATAACTTGCCTTACCATTTGTGAATTAGTTACCTGGGTAAAATGGTTAACCTTATTTTCTATCAGAATGGACTTTGATTAATCTAATTTGCTACTATGGCTAGTAGCAGCCAAGCCACTGACTCTCATCTTCTCTGGTTGCAATTCCAGATGCTGAGGATAATTTTGGATCTTTCATGTACCAAGAACATGATTTGAGCTACATCTTTTCACCAAAGGAAAATACCAACAGGTGATAATAACCTAAATATAGATAATTTCTGAGCTAGAAACATTGGGCTTTTCTTCAACATATGATGGAAAGTTTTACTACAGAAAAAGGAAGACAAAAAAAGCAGAGCATTTCATTTGCATGTTGAGAACAAAGATTCAAATGAGAAAGTGACGATTATCTTTCCCTGCACGATTAGCATCTGCAGCCTCCATCTATAGTCTTTGCTTCTAATGATACTTAATAGCTGCCTTCAAGATATTAATGGAAATTGTCACAGACATGGGAGATATTATAGCATCTAATAAACCCAAGATAAAGATAAAGTGGGTGGTGGCATTGAAAAAGGAGCAATAAGTAAAGCATGAACAAATCAAATCATTTAAAACGCTTCTAAAAAATAATCCTATACCAAGCTAAATAGAATAAAATCAACTGATTTGCTAGGAGTCTTCACAGATATCCCATTGGCTAAACTTTATATGTTTTGTTCTGTATGTAAAGCAGGAGAAACTATTTTTGGCATCAAACCTGTCATGGAAATATAAGTATCCCATAATCTATTCCGAAATATCAAAAGACAAAAAAAAAGAAATGGTGTGAAGGAAAACAACAACTTTTCTTTAGTTGTAAGGTGAGAGTGGATGTCCCACTTTTGTAATGGGTTGCCTTTCTGGCTTCCCTGAACTCCAAGGAAACTCATGATGACAGAGTGGTTACCATTTTTATTTTTATTTGAAGTTGGTAAATGAGGGCTGGGATGGTGAATTATATCATCAAACACCACACTAGTAGTACATGTCTCCGTAAGTTTCAGTGAGACCCTCAAATATTCTAAGACAAATATGAAAACAATTCTCAAGCACGTCCACAGAAAAGAAGTAAAAGATAAGGCTCTATTTCGTGGGAGGAAGATTTTTTTTAAGAAAATGCAAGAGAAATTTTAGTCCAATTTTAAGAAAAAATACTGTGTGTTAGAAGCCCACACAGGCTGAGGAGGAATGGTTTAGATGTTACCTTTTTAAAAGGGAATACAGCTAGTCCTCAACTTACAACAGTTCATTTACAATAGCACTGAAAAAAGTGACTTATGACCGTTGGAGTATCCCCCACGGTCACACGATCAAAATTCAGAAGCTTGGTAAGTGATTCATATTTGTGATGGTTGCAGTGTCCTGGGGTCATGTGATCCCCTTTTGTGACTTTTTGACAAGCAAAGTCAATGGGGAAGCCAGATTCACTTAACAACCATGTTTCTAACTTAACGACTACTGTGATTCACTTAACAACTGTGGCAAGAAAAGTCATAAAATGGGGCAAACTCATTTAACAAAAGTTTCACTTAGCAACATAAACTTTGGGCTCAATTATGGCCGTAACTCAAGGACCACTTGTACTTAATGCACTGCACGGAATGAAAAAAAAAACCCTTAGTGGTAAGGACTGAACGGCTTATGTACTGTACATCTGATTACTTCTTAAATGTACAGCCCCTTTTGCGATTTGGCAATCAAAGTTTGTACTGACTACACTGGAAAACACCATGTTTGAGGTGTTCAAAGTGATAGCAAAAGTTTTATCTATTATATAATCCATGATACCTCATTGACGAAGGTAGATCTTCATGTTCCTTTCTCCTCTGCAACCATAAAGAACAGCATTTGACATAGAATGAAATTTACTACCAGTGTCTAATCATTCTCAGTTGATACCTTTCAGCATTTGGTTAGCAACATATAACAATATTTAGTTAGACTTTTATAGAGTGTGTAAAGGTGTTCATGTATATATGAGAGAAAGGAGACACAACAAGAGAGGGAACAGTTTGCTGAGTGTTTGAAAGTGTGGCTTGTGTTAGTGGCTGCATGTGTATGAGTTCCTTGTTGTCTGTTTATGGGTATGCTATTATGTATGGGACGGGTCACCAGATGACAATTTTATGATTCTTAAATGGTTTACCTACCTACGCTGGTTAGACAATCTGTGTCATATACTTTTTTCTCCATTGTAGCCACAGTTACATAGATCACTATTGTTAAAAATTCATTGGTATAGTTTTCCACCATTTTGAGACAGAAGAAACAATGCAGTTTCTGTGGCTCTGAACATACGGTTATCATTGTTGTTTTAGAAAATAAATTCTCCTAGTCCCATAGAAATTTTTTTAAAAAAATATGCATACCTCTGCCAGTTTTATGATGAGTTTGAAAGCCCTCTGAAATTTCAATTTATGTGTTTTCTTTTAAAAATGCATACGTTCTCCGCTTCCATTAGTAGTCTTAGGTGGCTTACTAATATTCTTCTCCAATAAAATGATTAACACTGAACTAAAAATGTCTTTTAAAAATCTATAATATTCTAAGAAGCCTGGATAAAAAGACATGTTTTAAGACCCCTCTTCAGTTAAGTGTGGAGTAAGAGAGGGAAAGCAGCACATTTCCAGTGCAGGTTATGCCATAATCCGAAGACAGAATTAGCATCTGTGGTGGAACCTGTAAAAGCTCTAAGATTTAACAGTGGGATCCCATAAAAGATCTAAGAGAGCAGATTATAGGAACACATGTGGCCCTGAAAGTAATCTTGGCCCAAGCTATCTGAAGCTACATGGAAATAGAGGTGGGGTAGTGGTCAAAGTTGTCAAGGCAAAAACTCTTGATTTGTGCACCAGAAAAAGTTGTTTGGTAAACAAAGAAAGGGTGATAAAGAGTACTCGTTCAAAAATATAGGTGAAAATTTATTTGTTTGTTTCCTTTTTAATTTATTTATCCTGCTTTTATTTTATTTTTATAAATAAGTGATGAGTGCAAATATACTTCCTTCACCCATTTCCCCAAAAACAATATCGTTGTGAGGTGAGTTGGGTTGTGAGGGGTCTATGATAACTCACCACAGCCAACTTGCCATGGCCATCTTGCAGCAGGACAACTCACTGCTTGACAAGAATTACAGTAATAACAAAGAAATGGTGGAATAAAATAATTAAAGAAAGGATGCAAAAGGAGGAACAGAATGAAATGTGAATGGCAAAAATTAAAATAGTTTTTATTTTAAGTAATTGAATAGAATTGTTAAATTGTCCCGCAGCGAGTTGTCCCATGGTGAGTTGGCCATGACAACCTGTCCTACAGCAAGTTGGCCATTGCAAGTTGTCCTACAACAAGTTGGCCATGATTTAGTGAGTTGGCCATGGCATGTTGGCCATGGTGAGTTGGCCACAGCAAGTTGGCTGTGGCAAGTTGTCCCATTGCTGGTTGAGAGAAAGTGACTGGGCCAGAGTTACCCAACCAGTTTTTCATGGCTAAAGCAGGACCAGAACTCACAATCTCCTAGTTTCTAGTCTGCTATCGTAACCACTAGACCAAACTGGCTCATGACATGAACCTTGAGATGGACACTTGCACATAAAGTATCTTCCATAAGAGTCTGTCTGTTGCTACACACATAACATCTTCATCTGAATGATTTTTTTTCCTCTGCAGTGAAGCTACTTATGTAAACTTCTTGTATTTGTTTGGGAATATGGAGTTGGGAGAGATTTATAGACATGCCTGGCAAGAAGCCCTGAGAAACAACATTGTCTTCATCAGCTTTCTTCAAATAATGTACTGGACACTGATGATGCAGTATCCAATCCTCTGCTTACTTGCAGAGACCAACCACAGTTTCTACCTCAACTGACCCCAAACTGAACATAATTTTATAACATTGCCTTTCCAAATTCCTAACCACAATGGCCACTTAGAAAAAGTTGTTCTGCCTCTACAATTTCTTTCCTCCCTTTTCTTCTTCATCCTCACATCGTGCATTCCAGAATAGCATAATCAATCTCCCAGTGACATTAAAAATGCCTTCTCATCTGTATGCTAAGATGGTAGTAGGCATGCATATATAAAAGTAGGATATATATATATATATATGTATATATAAAACAAAGGGTTTCAAAGAGCTTCAAAGACAAGCTTCCATTTTCAGTACACATCATAAAGAAGAGAAAAAAAAAGGGGGAGAAAGGAAAGATGCCAGATATTTTTTGGCTGTTTGTTTGTTTGTTCATTCGTTTATCCTTTCTGCCTTTCTAGTCCAAGAAGCATTCCCTACATTTTCAGACAATCAGTTAATACCTTGCTTTTGCTTAAGTAAGCAAGCAAGGGGTATGTGTGTGTGTGTGTGTGGGAGGGGGGGGGGAACAGAGGCTCTTCTTTTTCTTCAAATTGTGCATATTACCAGCAGAGATTAGTGCCCTTTCACTGCTGAGCTGTCAGTGTTAAAGTGACATAAACTATTAACATTCTATTTGTAAGTGGCTGGAGACTTCCTTTAACAATCTTGTAAAAAAAAAGTCACTGAATCCTGCAGTTGGAGGTGTTTTCTCTGAGATAATCCATTCCTGCACCCTTTGATTGGCCAGTGACATACAGTCTGTCAGAATTACTAATGATCCTGTGCAGTAGTACTTTTCAAAAGACTGAGAAAGAAGGCAGAGGAAAAACAGATTACGTCACATGGGTTATGCCACAGTATTGTGCTATAATATTGACACAAATTTTCTGACTGATCAAGAAGTCATAATCCCAATTAATTTAAGGGAGAAAAAAAAGATATTTCTTAAAGTTTGGGTATTTTTTGTATTTATTCATACATATACAAATTCTGTGTGTGTTTGCCTTCTGTTCAATCATTTCTGAATCTCAGGGACTGTCTGGAGTCTAAGTCCCTACTTTTCAGAAGTGGTTTGTCACTGGTCTAGATTGCAAAGCTGGTTCTGTGCCTAAGGCAGAACTAGAACTCACAATCTCTCACATGCCTTAACTGGCTGTCTACATACAGTATATGCACATACAAATATTTCTGCGTCCTAATTTTTGGCACATGTCTTTTTTTCTGAATAAATCATGAGATGTGAAATTATCAAGTTTAAAATATTCATGGTTTTAGACATCAGTAGATTGTGCAAGCAATAGGATGAATATGCTGGCTGTGATCCATCCCAATCAATACTTTTCATAGGTCAAAGGTTATTTTTTAAATGTTTATTTTTGGAATGCTGAAATGTTTTTATAATCTTAATGAGAGGCTTGAGGTTTCCTTTACTGACACGTTTACACATGGAAGAAATACATATATGTGTTTGGATATCATTGTATATTTATGTGTATAACTTCCCATCATATTAATTTTGGGCGAAAGCTTTAATTAATCTGCAAACTTTTTTGTCACTCTTATTCCCATAACAAACTAAAGTTGACAAAGGTCACCTAGAAAGATTTTCCAAGGTGAACTATATTTTTATTCCTTGATTTGAATTTTCTAAAATTAAATGTTTTATTCTCACAGCTTCACATTTAGCTAGTGAGTTATTACATTGCCAATTAGGGCCAAGCCATAGTGAGGCAGATCAACATGATGACGATGACGATGACGATGATGATGATGAGGAGTATGAGGATGAGGATGAGGATGAGGATGATGATCATCGTCATCATCATCATCATCATCATCATCATCATCATCATCATCATCATCATCATCATCATCATCATCAAATAAGAATATTTTACTTGACAATGACAAGGTCAGAGGAGATAAAATAAAAAAAATATGTAAAAAAAGTAAAAGTAAATTACATTACTTATTTGAAACATGAGTATGAACTAAATGGAAAAATCAGAAAACTGTATCCCTGTTCCTGAATTTCTAACTTAGTTGTAATAAATCATACTGGGATATTTTGATTTCCAGATGCAAATTTTAATAACAGACTAGCTATTGCCTTCTATCAGAAGAATAGAGTAACCAAATATATATGTCTTCTGAAATACCTAGCAAACTTTTGTAAACCAGAATATTTAAAGGCACAATTTTATTTGGAATAAAATACAAGACTTCTACAACAATTAAATATATATATTGTAATATTTATAGGGCATTTACAGCATTTGTAATAATTCTCTTTGTCTTTACTCAGCTAAGTATAAAAATGAAGTGATCAGGGGAAAAGAAAATAATCCTTGTTAAGTTTTTGAAAACCTGCAGATAATTGATAAGCAAGTATATTTTTGTTGCTGTGAAGAACAGAACTGGAAATGATGGTAAATTTGGGGGAATTGATTTTAGATTTTAGAATTAAGAGAATGTAAATCTGGCTTGTAATTTTCCCCCAAAAAAGTTGCTTACTTTGCCTCCTTATGCTTAGGGTAGATGAGAATTTATAAGCATTCACTGTCATGTATATGTATGTATTTATGTATGTTTTTTATTGTGCCTGGGTATGTATGTATACAGACACAGACACATCTATATACAGCATAAATGAAAGTTACTGTTAATTAATGGAACAAATAAAAAGAGAATGTGCATGTATTTGTGTATACACACACACACATTCTGTACAGACACAGTAGTATTAGCAACATAATGTAAAACTAGGCATAGTGGTACAATCAAAAGTATTACAAAAGTATAAATAGAACATTTTTCATCTCAAAGACTGGATATTTTTGACATGAGTACGTTGACATTTCAAACTCGTGAGGGATTTGGATTTGACTCATTATTATTATTATTATTATTATTATTATTATTATTATTATTATTATTATTATTATTATTATTATTATTATTA
>JANHFL010005510.1:64355-77913 GCA_032468155.1 Oxyrhabdium leporinum
ATAACAAAATCACCCCCCCCCCAACTCCCACCCCCCGCTCCAATGACAGCAGATCACATGAGCCATTTAATGGGCTCCATCCCTCTCTGGGTTCCCCAGGCCGGCTGGTAGAACCAGGTCTTCAGGGCCTTCCAGAAGAGTATTAGAATGCGGGCCATTCTAATCTCTGGGGGAACGATGTTCCAGAGAGAGGGAAGCACCACGGAGAAGGCCCTTCTTCTGGGTCCCACCAGGTGTATCTCCCTCGGGGATGGGACCTGCAATATTCCCTGCCTCCTCGCTCTGATGGGTCAGATAGATGTGACTGGCAAGAGATGGTCCCTCAGATAACCTGGTCCCAAGCCATGAAGGGCTTTAAAGGTGACAACCAGAACTTTGAATTGCACCCAGAACCAAACTGGCAACCAATGCAGCTTCAGCAGGAGAGGTGATACATGTGCACACTGGGGTCTGCACATAACCATGCGGGCTGCTGCATTTTGCACCAACTGGTGCTTCCAGATGCTCTTCAAGGGCAGTCCTCTTCAAGCAGGAGCTGTGAGTCCAGGAAAATCCCTAGATTATGCACAGGGTCTGTTTGGGGTAGTGCCACCCCATCCAAGACCAAAGGTGTAAAATTCTCCCTGAGCCAATGAACCCTAAACCCTGATCCACTCGGTGTTGCAAGGGTTTAGTTTCAGCCCGTTGCCCCCCATCCAGCTCCTAACAGCCTCCAGGAACTGCAAGAGGGAGGACACAGCAACACTTAACTCACCACCAGCCGAGACATACAACTGAGTATCATCAGCATATTGGTGATACCTCAGTCAATGGTGACGGATGATCTAACCCAGCGGCTTTATATAAATGTTGAACAGGAGCGGAGAGAGTGCCGAGCCCTGAGGAACCCCATAAAGCAGTGGGCGAGGCTGGATCTCTGCCCTCCTATCAACACTGACTGAGAGTGGCCTCAGCGGAAGGAAGTGAACCAGGACAGCACAAGGCTTCCCACTCCAATTCCCTGAAGCTGCCCAAGGAGAATCCCATGGTCGATGGCCGAGAGGTCAAGTAGAGCACGAATGGATGCACTACCTCCATCCCGCCCCCACCAGAGATCATGCAAAAGTGTGATCAATGCCGTTTCTGTCCCAAATCCAGGCCTGAATCCTGACTGGTAGGGGTCAAGATAATCAGTTTCATCCAGAAACCTCTGGAGCTGCCGCATAACCACCTTCTCAACAACCTTCCCCCAAAAGGGAAGATTGAGATAGGTCAGAAATTATCCAACCGGGTGGAGTCTATCAATGGCTTCTTAAGAAGAGGGCAGATCACAACCTCCTTAAAGTGCTGGGGCACCGTCCCCTCCTGCAGGGAAGCATTAATCACCACAGAGTCCACCCGCCTGTCACCTCCTGGGAAGCTTTCACAAGCCAGGAGGGACATGGGTCTAAAACACAGGTGCTTGCATGCATATTCCCTAGGATCCTGTCCACTTCCTGGGGAGCAACAGGGTCAAACTGTTCCCAGATAACAGGGCAAGAACCTTCCTCTGGGCTTCCACCAGACCAGCAACCACACAGGCATCTATCTGGGAATGAAGCCGAGTGATTTTGTCTTCCAGAAAATCTGCGAATTCCTCAGCGTGCCCCTTCAGGTGGACCTCGATCTTTTCCTTCCCCAGGAGGCGGAGGCTCACCTTAAAGAGGGTTGCTGGGCAATTATCTGCAGATGTGATTAGTGTGGAGAAGTATTTACAGTTTGCTGCATGAATTGCCACGAGGTGGGCCTTAGTAGCAGCTCTTACCTGTTTTCGATTGAGTTCATCCCCTGTCTTCCGCAAGCAATGCTCTAGACGTCTCCTCATGCGTTTCATCCCTCTCAATTCCTCTGTATACCATGGGGCACAGAGAGATCTACAGGTGAGGTCATATATATAACAATAAGAACATTTTTTTCTAACATAAAACCAATCCTATCTTAAGAGATAGTGAAATAATGATGGATTATCAATCGTCTAAAACTCTTTTTTTTTTTCCAGATTGGCAATACATCAATATTTCAGAATCTGATTGTAACATTTTGTACAGAATTAGATTGCAGCATTTTGTTCAGTACAAAACATTTTATTCTATTGCTAATCATGTAAAAAATTAAATGTATACAATTACTTTACCTGACACAGAGATTGAAGCGTTGTCGTTTTAGTGTAATAAGGTGAATATCAAGGCTAGCTAATTTTATTAAGCTAAAATTAAGAAATATCTCTAGCATTGTTATGCTTCCATTTTTTCCTGATATCGTAAAAATCTATTCATTTAAGAGTTCACAGACTAACTTACCTTTCAAAGATATAAAGATATTTTTGGACTACATATCCACAAAAAAGCATAATAGAAACTGAAGATGGGATCATGAATTACCAAAAAAGAGTAAATACACCACATATCAGTGGGTTGTTTTTTTCTTATTAGAAAGAAAAGATTAATGATTAAATAATTCTTATACACATAGTAGCAAGACAAAAGATCAAATTGCTGGTTGTTTCATAATGTGACTTTAGATAATGCAGCTTGATGTTAGATAGAATGTTACAAAAACACAAATACATATGATTTCCATCACCTTCAACCCTAGCAATGTATCAGTATCAGAATGAAGCTCATTTTTGAGAAAGGCTATAGATTTACACAAGATAGTCTCCCACAACAAATTCATAATAAAAGTCCAAGACAGTATCCTACACTTACTATATTGGAAGATTCTGAATTACCAGAAAAAATATTGTTCAGTAGCAGAGAATACATGTTTGAATATAAGTAATATTACATTGTAAAATTAGATAGCAAACTTTTTTTTGAACACACTGCATACTGAACACTACTGATTTCCTTAGGCAGGTTTAGAAGTAAATTGTTCCCAATTGTTTACAGTATGTGAGTATTTATACATGCACTTAATAATGAGGAGGAAGAAGAAACAGTCTAGATTATTTCCTCTGTCCACTCTCTACTTATATTTGAGTAACTTTTTCTGTGATTAACTCTAAATTATTCCTACCAATAAAGTAAATATAATTCTAAATTAAAAAAAAAAAGAATACTTGCTCGTGAGCTGGATGTAGATGAGGCCAATGAACATCAAAATTAAATAGTTATTGCTCTCATGAAATATAGTCAGTATTGAGCTAGTCTTATTTGAAAGCAGAATAATAGCTTATTATAGCTTATTGTTATTAATCTCCTTAGTAAATATGTTGCAGTCCTAATATGTTGCAATCTTGAAATTATTAAGTGATAATCTCTACTAAACCTAATGCAGTTTCCAGATAGGATTGAAATATCTATTTATATCATATCACTATATTCTTCTCACTTGTACCTTTCTGTAACTTTTACTAACTGAATTTCTGTTGCTAAATACCTAAAATTCCTAGTTCTTCAGCATTAAGTTTTTTTAAAAAAATGTGAATATTCTTTCTCTGAATTTAAAGAATCCCTTAAAAAATAGAACTCAATTACAATGGGACATATTTATGGGAGGCAAAAAAAATGGATTTTGTTTCATTACTTGTAAGACAACTATAAGGCCTGCTTTCTACTTTAGTAGAGAAAACCTATTTATGTACAATACCTGTTCAGAATTTGTAAAGAGAGTTGTCAAAGACAGTAATCACTCTTCTTAGCGATGAACTCATCGAGTATCTTAAAAAAACCAAGCAAACTGTCCACATTTATAACCTAGAAATAATAAAAACTTACCTATAATGTTGAATGATTAAAAGTGCTATCCTATCCCAAATGTGCAAACTCAGTAATTTCAACACATTGGTGCATTGCAAAACATTTTTTCTCCTGCATCATTCTATGCATGTTGACTCAGTGAAGTGTTTCTTAAAGAGTTTTAGAAGCCCAGTGTGTGTGTGTGTGTGTGTGTGTGTGTGTGTGTGTGTGTGCCCTCCAAGATCCTCTCTGGAGACTGCAAAATGAAAAAAAAAAAACTATTTGCCAATCTCAACGGGAAAAAATAATACAATTGTGATAAATGGTAGCAATAGCAAATGCATCAGTGTTAATTTTTAACATGGTAAATATCAATAAATGTAATCCGTACAAACAAAACCTCTTTGAGGATCCTCCATAACTTTTAATAGCAGGATTGTGACAGAAAAAAAGTTTAAAGAAACATTGTCCTAGAGCATTTACTGGGACTCTCTCAGGAATGTTGGTACCCTTTTCATTCGTCATGCCATCCTGGTCCAGATATCTCCCTGAAAGTGAAATCACACAATTTTAAAGCAGCATTTTTCAACTTCAGCAACTGTAAGAGGGGATGGCGAATTCTGGAAATCAAAGTCCACACAACTTAAAGTTGATGAGATTGAGATTGTGCTAAACTATGTATAGAATTGAAGTTTTATTTGTTATTTAATTTTTTGGGAGTAATGAATTACAAGCCTGCTCTGGGTTGTCTCTTTATTTTAGCTATTAATAGCAGGATAGGGGGAAATAGGAAAAAAAATCATAAAAATAGCAAATATGCAAAAGTATATATTATTAATTGAAGAAAGCATATTACATTAATATGTAATGGGAACATTTTCAGCAGCTGCCTAAACTGCTAACACTAAAAACAAAATAATGGGCATCACCATTTCTCTAAGCCTGAGGTATTATTTTAATTTTTTTTTTTAAATCCAGATTTACTAGCTCTGTTAAGAAATGACAGTGAAAAGGCTAAATTCTAATATATTTTTCAGATGAAAGAACCAGACAATTAAATATTTAAAAAAAATATTTCTCTTTGACCAAAAAGATTAAACAATGTTTAACTGGAACATTGTATACATTCCCTTCAGTATGTAAAGTGCTGAATATATAGAATTTTAAGTTTAAATGTCTGAGAATTTTAAACACTGAACTTGAAAAGAAATCAAAACATGACTTGGTCATTGTCTTCTTATGAATACACAATGATTTCAAAAATTTGAAATGCTTTATGCTGCCATGAAAATACTTATTAAAGAATACACATATATACCAATATGCCTGTCAGCATTAAAAAAATAAGTAAAATTCTCTCTCTCTTTTATATATATATACATTATGCTGTATATAGTACTACATATAGTACTATATATTTTCTCTCTGTTTGTCTAATGTATGCATATACTGTATACAGAAGTGTACACAGGATGTAGATTTATGTTATCTACTATTGCATATACTATCATATATTGTATATACTATTGTAAATTGACATATTGTTTGCAGAATCTTGCAACACATCTGAATATTCAGCTTTGGATCTTAGCTAATTCAGTGGAATTCTGAAACAGAATTACAGCTTTGAATATACCTAATATTTTCAATTCTTTTCTTTTCTAATGCTGATTGCCCTGGGCATATAATGGAAGCAGTGAAATACTGCAAGAAATTGTGCTCCACATTTTCACCTATTAACTGCACTTTCCCGTAGCTCTAATACATTACCTGTATAAATCTGTAATATGACTGTGTCAGGAAAACAGAATAGTGGGTTAGCAAAAGCAAAGCATGAATGACAGACTGTTTTAGACCCTTCACGGGCTTTTGCATTACTCAAGATTAGAGCTGGCACCTACCTTATGCTAATGAAGACCTCATTACTGCTCTTTTCCTTGGCAGTAAACTGCTCTCATCAGTCAGATTACCTGACAAAGTTCCTTCCCTCCCATTTTGGCCCACCAAGGATCTTCATCCTTTCTTGCCCTCCCATCTTCTTTTCTGCAGAAAGACCTGACCCCGGAATAATGTCATCCCTCTCCCTCTCTCTCTTTCTCTCAAACATGCACACTTGCATGTTTTACTATAATTTTACCAACATGATCTAAATTTTCTCTCCTTCCCTTTCTCTCTCTCTCTCTCTCTCTCTCTCTCCCTCTCTCTCTCTCCCCATCCCTGCTCCCTCTCTCTTTCTCTCAAACATGCACACTTGCATGTTTTACTATAATTTTAACCAATGTGGTCTAATTTTTCCCTTCCTCCCTTTCTCTCCCTCTCTCGCGCTCTCTATCTCTCTCTCCCCTCTCATCAAGCTAATGGAGGCAGTAAAAATTCTATTGATCTATTCTCAGTGTAGTTTCCTGAAGGATATGACAGATTTCTTTGCAACATCCAAACTACATGGCTTTGTATTTGGCGTTTAATTTTTAATTTTTAGACTCCCCATCCCTTCCTTTCCTTCCAAATCCTCGTTCATCTGTAATGTTTAATAGTTCAGTTGATACCCTGCAGAGTAAAGGCTTATTTCTTTGCTGAACTAATCTAGACACTGTCTACTGTTGAGTACAGTTGTCTGATTCAAATCTTCTGTTACAAAGCAGATGACATCTCGCTAGATGTCACAGAAAGACACTAACAATGACAATTCACTTATCCTTAAGAAAGAATCAATTCTCCCACAATGCATTTGTCAGAGGACTCTCACTCAGTAAAGCAATTTTTATAGCTGTCTGACACTGTAATTGCTCTTAAATTTTCAGTGAACGTTTTACAAGAACTCCCCTGAACCATGATGAAAAACTTAACTTTTTCTCAAAAATGAGAACCTGACAGGATGAAAGAGGTCTTTCTCTTTTAAAGGCTTGCTTGCTTGAGTAGGAATTCTTTCATACCATCAACAAGCTGTTGAATAGAGGATAGATTACTTTCCATTTATTTCATCAATCAGATTAAAGGCTCTCCTTCACAATGCCCTTTAAACAAGAGCTGTTTATGATGTCTTCCCAGATTCTACTTTAATGTAGTATTAAATCACTGTGGACCAAATGGCAGGGAAAACATATAAATATGATGAATATATGACAGCATTTATGTAGTATATACCTTAAGATTGATTTCCCATTTCTTGGCATATTACAAAGTTATATTAGTAATAAAATAGGAAATTCATTCTGTCCTAAACAAATAGTGCATAAACATATGAGCAAAGATGGCTGTTCCTGACCCACTCTATATATGTAGATTATGAACCGCTAATTATAAGAAGGAAGTGGTAGAAACCTTTCCAAATTCACATGTGTTTATTCCTTGCTAAGAGAAATATCTGCTGTGACAGACAACTGTGGGAAGAATGGGTTTCCATGACCCCCTTCTCTTGATTAAGGTCTAGAACCGTGATGGCGGACCTATGGCATACATGCCACAGGTGGCACACAGAGCTGTCTCTGTGGGCACGCAAGCCGTCACCCTAGCTCAGCTCAGCTCCACTGTGCATGCGCATGCACCTCCCACCAGCTAGCTGGTCTTCAGGTCTGTGCTGCGCATACTTGGTGGGTGGGTGCATGCAGGGGAGGCAGGGTGCATGAGTGGTGGGTGGAGCACATGCATAGGAATGCAAGCGCATGCGTGGGAGTAGGCAGGCACGGGAGATATGCATGCATATGTGGGAGACATGCATGCATGCACGGGGATGCGCACACATGCACTTTGGGCACTCTTTGCAGAAAAGGTTCGTCATCACTGGTCTAGAAGATTAATTTTCTTGAGGTGTACACTGGTTTTTATTTTTATGTCCTCACAAATAACAAATAAAACAGCATCAATGGATTTGTCTTCCTTCTTGATAACCAACTTTATTAGAATGAGAAATATTTGCAAGATACACTAGATTGCTCAGGAAAAATCAATATGACTTTTGACTTTGTTATTGACTACTCCATTACAAGCGCTACTCTTTCCTAGATAGGTAATAATACCTCAGTTCAATAATATTAAACTTTCAGTCTGCTAACAGTGGGATTATTTGACTATACAAAATGCATTCTAAAATAATTTACCATCACACTGAAATTTAATACAAAATATAGACTTTCTAAATTCTAATTATGTCTCTGAAAGAGCTACAAAGACACATATAAGAGCTGTACAAAGCAGGAGAACCATTTGGCTTAAAAATAAACATGAAAAATAGCCAGATTATGTTCAATAAATTCACCAAAGAAAGAATTTTTTTTATAGCTGGAGAAGAACTAGATGTAATAGACCACTACATATACCTTGGCCAACAGATCTCAATGGAAGGTGATACAATAAAGGAAATCGAATGGCATGTTAAATGTGGTTGGCAGGCATTTGGCAAGCTAAGCATTATTTTCAAGAACAAGCTCCCCCTATGCCTGAAGAGAAAAGTTTTCAACCAGTATGTGCTACCTGCTCTAACATATGCCGGTGAAACATGGACACTAACCTTACAATTGATACAAAAGCTACAAGTGATGCAATGGAAAGATACATTACAAGACAAGATAGAAAGACCTACTCATGAATTAGAGAACAAACTAAAGTATACAATATCGTCAAGAGAGTAAAAGAAATGAAATGGAAATGGGCTGGTCACATATCTATCATCTGTCTGTCTATCTGTCTATTATTCCATTTATACAGCTACCTATCTATTGAAAAATGACCGAGTGGTGTATGACAAAACTATAAAACAGTTGACATCTAAAAACAATCACTGTAAAAAAATTAAAAATACACGACTAAAAGAAACAGCATATGTTAACAATAATAACGGAGCTACCTTAAATTTTCAACCACTTCCTTTCTTCTCCAGGCTTGATGACATAACCAGATTTTGAGAGACTTCCAGAAAATCAACAGGGATGAAGCCAACCTCATTTTGGGAGAGAAACTATTCCATAAGGAAAAGGCCCATCTCTTGGAACCTATCATGCATAGCTCCCTAATAGTTAAGAGCCTGCCTGTTTTGGCTGATCTAATAGTCTCTCAGATAACTTAACCCCATTCTATGAACAGCTTTAAAGGTCAAAGCCAGCATCTTGAATTGGACCTGGTAGCAGATTGGCAACCAGTGCAGTTCATGGAATATAGGTGTGACATGTGCTGTTCTACATGGGCCCACCCAACTGCCCAGGTCAGAGCATTTTGCACCAGGGAAAGATGGCCTCTGTACTCAAAATAGAGAGTACAACATACAAGATGGAAAATAATGTTCAAATCTAGAATATTTCTAAATCACATTTTTAAAGCTGTTATTTTATTCGCTAACAAAGGTTCATGCAGTTGTTCTTCCACAGTTTGATTAATATTTTCAAAGATTGCCTGGCCTACATGAGGCTATTTCAGGAGCTTAATCTATTATAGGCTACTGCTGAATTGCACAAATCAAACTAACTATGGTTCCCCATCCAGACCTTCACAGCCTCCAAACACCAAAATTAAGGCATTCACACATCACTTCATTTGCCAAAGGCAGAGATATATAATCAGATCAATAAAGGAGAATATTGAAAGTTCAGGGTTGAAATGAGGGGGTCATCAGAAGTGCTCTCTGATTTTGGTTGTTTTTTTGAAGACATTTCATTACACAAATTCCCCTAACTCAATCCCAGAATTAAAGAGACACCAGAGCCTGAATTGGTGTTCAACATATCCAGCTATCCGCTGCAGACCACAGGATTCTACAGACAGGTGTCAACTATAACAGAGATGATGCCAATTACCTGGAGTTCTTTGCAACCTTAGAAGGAGCATTTAAAACTACTGAACTTCCTACAGAAGTCCAAGAAAACATCAGACAAACCATCATTCTACAGACCAGAAGAAGACAAGAACAAAATCAACTCACAGCAGAGGAGAGAAGCAGTCCTCAGAAACCTAAAAAAGGAACAGATCGTCATCATCCTTCCAGCAGACAAATCATGGTTATTGGTTATTATGGAAAAAATCACACTATTTACAAGAAGTGAAAGAATTACTAGAATACAAATAAACATATATTCAGAGAACACCAACACAATATAGAAACTAAACAACCAGATCAAGAGAACTCTCATCAAGAAAGGCCAAATTACCGGTGGAGCCTCCCAGCAATACAGATGCAGAGAATGGGGCTCCGTTCTCTGTGCTGGCTTTCTCCTTGGTTGTGGGCTCCGAAAGGAGACAAAGCCACCCCATAGGAGCGGTGAAGCTAAGGACGGGCGGTCCAAGAGGTAGCAGGAGAAATCACAGCTCTCCTGTGGACCCCTGGGGCTTTCCCCATCTATGCCATGACAAGGAGAAGAGGCAGTCCAAGATGGCTGCCATGAAGCTGGGAGAGAAATGACCATCTAAGCACTGTGCAGGAGCAGATTTTGGTGAACAGTGTGTGAACTGGGTGAGAAAAATCCTTTTTATTCAAATTTCAGCCCCAAAAGAATATCCAGGAAAATAGAAGTTCAGAACTATTTTTAAAAGTAGCCGTGAACAGGCATTTTTGAAATGCTGGAAATATCCACTTAAAAATTAACGTTATTTTAAGAGACAAAAGAATGCTTAAAGGAAGCTTTAAAATATAGAAAACTTGGAAAACAACTGAACAATTCGAAAGGTGATCTCTGGGAGGAATTGTCTTTTTTATTCATGTTTTTAAATTCTTTGGATTTATCTGGAAATCGGCTGTTTTTAACATACTGTTTAATGCTGGAATTTGGAAGGATCGCCATCTACTGGAAGAAGACGTCTAATACACATAATAGAAGTAAACAGAGCCTGGAATGTGGTCTGACCTTGATTTTATCTTAGAAGGCGATTTGGATACTTTTAATTACTGAGCGAGTTTCACCTCCTTCTTGAAGATTTTAAAGATGAACTAAATTGTTAATAACTAAATACTATTGAACTAGTTATTGGACTGAGAACTCGAAAGATTGGAGAAAACACAGTGGATTAATTTGGACTTGGACTACTAATACTACTTGACAGAATATCATACGAGGCAAAAGAAGAAAAGTGATAGAAGAAAAGAGAAAAGAAGAAAAATTAAATAAGATACTAAAGAATCTTAAAAATGATAGACTTAGGGGACTTGGAGCCATAACTAAGAGATTGATTAAAGTTTACTAATAACTATCTCTGTGGGAGTGTTCAAATATTGAGACTTTGGAACTATAGAGGCATATTGAGTAATTTTGAGTAACTTTTATTGAATTATAATAAAATGGATTACCAGGGGATAATCGAGGGATATGAAGAAATAATTTTGATGCTTAAAAACATACATGAAACTGTAAAGAACAATAAGGAGAAAAGGGGATTGTTTAATGATAAAGAAATGTGTGTAGAAGTCCTGCAACAATTTGGGGAAAAAGATGAACAAGATATTCAGGAAATAGATGAAAAATTAGAAGAAGCAGGGGAACAGAAAAGTCAAAGTGAGATGCAAAATAAAGATAGCAAAGAGAAAGGATTGATAAGTAGGAATCAAATAGATAATATTTTAAAAGCTCATAATAGAGTAGAAAAAGAAAAGAAAAATCTCTTCAAAAAAAAAAGAAAAGTCTAGATAAAAAAAATAAAAATATCTTCAAAAAACGAATGACCTGTGGATGGGTGCTCAGATGCAGCAGAAAGAGATAAAGGGCAACTTGAAAGGAATACTTAGTGGATATAAAAACACTAAAAAAACCTATAGGTTTCCAAGAGAGAGAAAGAAAAATGTGATTAAAAAGTTAACAGATGATGGAACTCCAAAAAGACTAAGAGATCATGGATAGCGATAAAATACATTAATAAAATGGAAATGTAGAAAATATAAATAGGGAAAATAGTAGTATATATATTAATAGAGAAACAGAATTTACTAACCGTATTATAAATATTAACAGTGTGTTAAAATATATTGTGAATTTTAAACCTTTAAGGATTAGAAATTGTGGAAAGCTTGTGATATAATCCCAGGATCGACTGAATTTTGTTAATATTAGGTTTGATTAGGAGTTTTGGATATTAGGATTGAAAACATGGCGGCAAAATGAGCAATTTTTAAAGTATTAAATATAAGAGGGGATAATAAATAATGGTGAAAAGAAATGTTATTTTTGTTTAAATGAACTAATGGGAAAAAAGGGAAGAATGAAAATGAAATGTAATAATTATGAGTAATAACATTATGTTTATCTGTATTAAAATGTATGATAACCAGGTATCTCATTGTACACACATTGATATGTATAAGCAATATGAAATAAAAAAAGATCACTAGGAAGAAAGGCCAAATTACCAAACAGGAAGAGAGGTATATGAGAAGCAGAGGACCCATCCTTTCATGCTTCTATAGACATCCGACAATACAGAAGCCTGACATACTTCTCTATTTAATTGTATCATTACCACAGACCCCTATCTACAGCATTGCAAAAGAATTAACAAAAAGCTTTGGCACCTCACAAGGGGAAGCAAACACTCCATCAACTCCCCATACAGTGCCTTCAAACAATCAGAGATGTGACTATAGATGAGGGTGAAATCACAGTCTCATTTGATGTCACAGTCCTTTTCATGTCCATAGATCCAGAATTAGTTTGAGAATCGATGAAGAACCCTGACTTGCAACATATGCAGGTGCAATGTTCAATGTTATCCCCTATTTCACACACACACACACACACTTGGCTTAATGTATCAAACTGCTGTGACTGCTAGAAACAATGAAAAAGGTTCTTCACATATTTTAAAAAAAGAGAGAAAATAGGTGTTCAGTAAAAGTGGCAAAAGAGATAGGAAAGATCTCTTTTGTTGTGCTTCTGAATCATTAGTGTGAAACTACAAAGGACAATGGCAGTAATAATTATGAACAAATAAACTAGATGTAGATAATTCACCCCAGAAAATCTTGGTATCTATCTACTTAGAAGTCTAATTGGCCAGAGTCTGTCCATGACATACAGTAATAGCTATTTTAGGGACATCTGAATTCACCTATTGATTGCAATACTTAATACAGAATGTTATTTGAACTAGATATAGGGTGGAATGTTTTCAAGTGGAATGTACAGTAAATTAAAATAAATACAAAAACCAAATCCTTTGCAGGACAGAGAATCATACAAAACATAATCCAAGAGATAGTACTTTGCACACACTTTTTGATCTCCATATTCAGCCTGTTTTTTTCTAAACCATTCCCTCTTATTTAAAGATCAGTAGACCAATCATTTGGTTATTTATGGCTGTAGGGAAAAAAATCCTTTCTTGTTATTTGGACTCATATATCTTCAATCTGCAGAATGTGTTAGTCCACAAAAGTGGTAATAGAGAGATAATAAGGAAATTTAAAAGTAAAAGAAAATGACTCGTACCAAAAGATTGAACAAAAACTGGAACTCTGCTAAAACATGGAACTTTCCAGATTCTGCATTTGATGATGTATGTTATGTTGCAAACAATATTCTGTGTTAAACAATAAGTACTTTTTTTCTTGGTAAATTAAAGATACTTTTGTTATAGTATTTACCACTGGACAATTATTTTAAAGTTAACTTAATTTGTGGGGATTGTAGGTATTGTGGTGGTGCTGAATGGCCATAGCCTACAGTAAAAAATATCTCCATTAAATATTTTTGTGATAAATGCTACACTTCATCCAGAATTAAGAATGTCTAAATTTTATGAATTACCATATAGCTGACATATATTTATCTGTAAAGTTTATGCATGTATGCATGTATATATATATGTATGTATCTATATCTATATCTATATCTATATCTATATCTATATCTATATCTATATCTATATCTATATCTATATCTATATCT
>JANHFL010005511.1:26039-41079 GCA_032468155.1 Oxyrhabdium leporinum
AGGAAGGAAGGAAGGAAGGAAGGAAGGAAGGAAGGAAGGAAGGAAGGAAGGAAGGAAGGAAGGAAGGAAATTTCTCCTACTGTCTTTTCTGGTAATTGAAAATTCTTCCCATTAGAATGAGCTTGTGACTTTTAGTTCCCTCCTCCCTCCTTTGCACCCATCAACAGCAATATTTTTAAAAAAATGCAATTTAACAGATTGCCAGGCTCCTGAGCAGAGCCTGCTACATTCCTAGATTTTGTAGCATGCTGCAGACATTACTAGATGTTCTAGCAATTAAATATATTTAGGATCAATACAGAAAATGTAGCTGCCATGTGGAGAGTTTTTGTCAACATTCCAGATGACAGCCATCACACTGGGGAGGCACTTTTTTATTCAATCCACCTTTAAGTTAAAAAAGAAATAAAATCCTCAAATATTTATATTCCCTATGGCAAGTCACAGCTGCCCACAAACAGAGTTACTTTGCCATACAACATAAAGCAGCAAGTGGAGGCACACCTTGTACTTGTAGAAATTGTTTTTCAGCCTCACAACTATGGATGAGGAGATGGCTGAACGGGGAGGGGTGCTTTTCCCATGCACAAAGGCCGGTCCACCATTTGGACTAAAACACACTCCTCTTCCAAAGAGATCATCAAAACTCTTCTTGCACCTGCATTATGCTTTTCTGGAATATTCTTTCAATCAAAAAACCCGGATCATCTTAACATAAGTTATTTATTAGACAGCCTAACTTCTATAACCTGCATACACTTTCTCCTTTTTGCTTACATGTCTGCAAACAAATACTTCCTGGTAAGCTGGTAATCTTTCCCTTATTCCACTTATTTCCCTGTTCACTCTCTAAATCTCCTCCTCCTTGAGTTTTGTTAATTCCAAAATGGTTGCAGATGCATCTGTTGTAGCCCACTATGGAGCAGAAAGCTAGACTACTGTAATTTGCTTTAAAACTTGGGATGCCTCTGAAAGCTATTGAGAAACTGCGGAATGGATGCACTCATATGCTGGTTCTAGTGTTAGAAAAAACTAGCCCATCCCTCATGTTTGTCTTGGCTAAGTATGCTTACTGTTCCCCACATACTGTTTTCTGGAGTGCCTCAGGGTTTTATCTGCTTCCTACTTCTATTTAACATCTATATAAAGTTTTTGGCAAGACTGAGTAGCCGTGAATTTTGAAACATAGAATAACAGGATTGGAAGGGACCTTGGTGGTCTTCTAGTCCAACCACCGGCTCAAGCAGAAGATTCTATACCATTCTATACAAAAGGTTGTCCAACCTCTTCCTGAAAACATCCAATGAAGGAGCACCCACAACTTCTGGAGGTTAATTGTTATTAATGTCAAGATATTTCTCCTTAATTCTAGATTGGATTTATCTTTGATCAGTTTCTATCAGTTACTTCTTATCCTGCCCTTGGGTGCTTTGGAAAATAAGTAGGCTCCGTCTTCCACATGACACTCAAATATTGGCAGACTATCATGTCACCTCTAGTCCTTCTCTTCATTAGACTAGAGATACTTAGTTCCTGCAACCGTTCATCATACAATTTAGCTTCCAGACTGCTTATCATCTTTGTTGCTCTTCTCTGCATTTTTCCTAGAATCTCAGCATCTTTTTGTATCATGATGGTACAAAAGTAGTAGACCTAAAGTAGTATTCCAAATGTGGCCTCATCAGTGCAGTATAAAGCAGCACTATCACTTCATGTGATCTTGATATTATTCCTCTGTTGATGCAGCCTAGGACTCCGCTGGCTTTTTTGGCAGCTGCAGCACACTCCTGGCTCATATTTAAGTGGTGGTCCAATAGGACACCTAGATACTCCCAGCCTGTGAATTTTCCATCTTAACTCTGAATGGGGTTGTACCACCCTAGATAGAGTTAGTGTGCAATTTGGGATCCTCTTGGATTCACGGCTCCTGCTTGAAAAGCAGGTGGCAGCTGCAGCTATGAGCCTTTTGCACAGCCTCACAAAGCTGCTTCATTCCTGCTTCTGTCCTATCTCTTGCTTTCTGTAGCCATTTGTCCCTCTTTTGTTTCCTTTTGCCTTCTATACTCTGTAGTTGCTTCCTCTCCTATTATACTGTAGACACTAAATGCCTTTTTAAGGCATTCTTTCATAGGACTCTTCCTAATTTATGAAGGAAATTGATGGCTTACGTTATGAATGTATTCTCAGTTTGAATCAGAGATTGGCAAGCCTTGCATATCTAGTAAATTCAAGAAGCAAGAATCTCACAGCTTTCAAACAGGCATTTAATTCTAATCAACGCAAACACATAATATTTAAATGGCAACAGTAAATTCTCAGGCGAACCTGTACAAACTCAAAGTTGAACCTCTTTGAAACTTTTTCTTCCCACACACCCATCACCTCTAGGCAGGGCTGCCTCTTCTTGTACTCACTCCTCTTCTGCCCCCGCCTTTAACTCTGGTTTCCAGAATTGTATGTATAAGATCTTGGCCATAACTATTCTAGAAAAAGATTTTTTTTCCTGCCTAGGGTTTTTCCACAAGTGCAGGATCCCATTTTTTCCAGATCAATTAAGTACTGATTTATTTGGTTGTGACAGGAACTGACCAATTGACTTGTCACCCAACCTAATAATTAGATTGAGGGTCAAAGAGATATAGAAAGAAATGAAGAAGCAGATGCTTCCTGAATGGTGAGCCAAATTCCTGACTGCCCTTCTCTTCTTGGAGAAACTTTGTGTTGGATGGGTCTAGAAGAGTCATTTCATTCTTCAAATAAAAATATAAATGAAGCTATCTAAAACAGACTGGACAGATTTATTCACTTCGTTTACTATTTTTCTATTTTGCTTTTCAGGCAATTATTATCAAAGAATTGCATCAATTAAAAAGGAAACTGTCTCCACATCTTATTTTCCATAAGCAGAAACTCATTTTCTAGCCTGAATTTGGCCTACCTGCATGAACAGCCACATAACTAAATGCAGTCAAAAAGCAACAGCAGAGATTCACTTCAGCACAGCCCATGAACAACCCAACAGCAAAAGTGCAGTGCTCTGGCAATTGGCGTGAGGGTCTTTTCTCACAATTCCTGCCAAAAAGGCTCATATGCATACATTTTGCATTTTTCAGCCTGCCTAAAACACAATGCTCTCTGAACATGTAAATACAAAATGAACTCTTCTCCTGGCAGAAGCCTAGTTTCCTTTCTTCCTTTGTCAGGACATTTGTAACCATGAGTTCTTTCAAGCTAGGATTTCTGCACAGTATTCTTTAGAGAGAATGGAGAGGAGCTGGTTTGGTTGGACATCAGGATGGATGCAACATTCTAGTGGCCATCTGACCAATGCAAGAGAAACAATGACTTCTTTTGATCTTGACACTAAACTTGGGTGGATGGAGATTAGGATTGTGTTTGCTTCTGTGTGGAGCTATTGGCTCGTAATTATCTTGGGATCCAGCAGGATTTTCCCCCATCTATTATAGAAAGTTGTGGCTTCTCTCATTTATACCCATGCCTTTCAGTCTTGAAATTCATCTTGTTGGCTTCTATCTGTTGTTTCAGATTGTCTGAAACAATGATGTTTCTGGATGCTGTCCTTTATGTCTGATATTCCACTGTATTAGTGTCATGTGCAAATGGGCAATAGTTTATACTCCCTTGGGAAAGCCATGTATAAATCATAGTATATCCTGGAAGAAAGTCGTACCAATCAACTTTTCCTCCCACCCTGATATGAAGTCATTGACATACACTTTGCTCAAACAGGTCTATGCCCACATAATTAATGGTACTATAGTTCAGTTCACATTTTGCTATCTTCTTCAGTGTCTTATGGGAGATTTTATCAAATGTGATACTGAAGTTGAGGTACATTATGTCCATAACATTCCCAAATTCAACTAAATTGGTCACCGTGTCAAGAAGGAAATCAGGTTGATTTGGCACAATTTGTTCTTGATAAACTCCTGCTGGCTCCTGCCAACAATGCATTCTTCTCCAAATGCTCACAAACCTGCTGCTTAATCTTCTGTTGCAGAGATTTATTTGACATAATATCAGTCTATAAGTAAACTGGGTCCTTTCCCTCCCTCCTTTGAAGACAAGAACAATATTTGCCCTTCTTCAGCCCTCTAAACTTTCCCTATCCTCCATGATTCCTCAGTTATAAGAAAAAAGGACTGTGAGATGATATCAAAAGCTGTCTATGATGGTCTTGGTTGGGTACTAGAGACTTAGATTTGTTGATTGTAGACTGGTGCTAATTATCTTTTTATTCACCTTGGAGTTCCACTCCCTTCTTGTAACAATAGTTCTGGTTATGACTTTCTAAACACATTTCTCTTTTGGGGAAATGACTGGAGCAAAGCAGAAGAGAAGGAGCTTTCTCTAGGCCTGCTCTTCCTTTTTCTTTTTATTACTGTTTATATGGTCAAAATTTCCCCTTTTTGTCACTTGAAAGTTTTCTTGGATACCTAATTTTCTTTTGCAAATTAGTCTTTCTGACTTTCTTTCTTCAGATACTAATTATTTATTGATGTGCCTCCTTGGTGATTAGATCCATTTTCTATTTTCCATGCATATTTTTTTCTCTTAGCTCTTATTCACTCATAATAGTTTCCACAGTAGCTCCCCTCATCTCCAGTTTTATTTCTCATTGGCATGATGTGTACTGATATTTCCTGTTCTTTCTTTTAAGAAGTTTCTAAACCATCTTGTATTCCCTTTATGCTGAGGATTTGTGTTCATAGGATCCCACATAGTAGTCCTCTCAGCTTATTAAACCTAGTCTCCTATAAACTCATCCTTACATTTTCAAAGAAATACTCTTACGGTTTATAACTAAAAGATTTCCCAACAAAATTTGGCAGATGTCATAGTTCTTGTGGCATACTCCCAGGTAGGCCTGAGAAGATTGATGAGGAAATTTGGTGCCTATTGTGCTTCTAAGTTTTCAAATATTAATAAAATTAAATCCTAAGATGAGAAAAGATAGCCCAAATACAATTGGCACTTGGATGGAGAGACTATAAAACAAATAGATGACTTCTTATATTTAGTGGGATTTTCATGAATACAAGGGTCTTGGACCAACTACTTTGCACAAAGTTTTACAGAGCTCTAAAATGTTAATTAAATTGCTCAGTGATACTGAGAGTTAAAATGCTACCCATCTTAAAGGTTCATAAAATAAAAATTGTAACAAATCTTTATATATGGAGCAGATCCCTTACTTGAATAAAATTGTGCTTTTTAAAAACTATTCTAGGGATTGATAGCACATCTGCAGCAGCCATAGGAACTAAAACAGGCACCCAACTCCATCTATAGCCCAGTAGTAATCAAAGTCTTTAATTACTGGTGGAGGATCCTCTCAATGGAATCTGACAGAGTACCGAAATGTGTATTGAAGAACAGATGGGCACACTTCAACCTACCACATATATTAATCAACTTCTCCACATCATGGTCTCTCAATACAATGTCTATCATCAGCTGTTCATCAGGCCAAGGCAATATTTAAACAAAGAGTTTCAGATGTCAACACTCAAACTGATATTGAGTCACTAGTCATCAGGTCATTGACATGGCTGGCCAAAAATAAAATATCCTTCAAAACAGAAAAAAATATTTGACAATGAGTTTAACTCACTACTATCACCTAGATTTACCAAAGCAAGAGTTGAGCAGCTGATTCAATGGTCAAATACAGACAATTCCAGCAAGTGCTATATCTTGAGAGAACATGTGTTTGTGGAGCATCAAAAAAAGAAGACATTGTACATTCCCTATTCAATTGCCAATTATATGTCTCAGCAAAGGTTCAGTGCTTGACAGAACTATATGCTCTTACAAAAGATTATCTTATTTCCTTCAGGGCACAAAATACATGTAGTCACTAGAACTGTTAAGTTTGTAGGCAGGGCTGTCCAATAGAAGAGGCTTTATAGAAAACATTGGGGTTGTATGCAATGATGATGAATTCAGTTAAACATAGGTTTTTTTAATTTTAAGATTCATTATATATCTTTGCATCATATTTCACATACTTTTATCTTACTTTTTATCTTTATTTTATTTATTATATTTTAGTCTATTTAATTTCACTGTAGTCCATTCTATCACATCTCACTGGATCTTGCTTTATGTCATTTTATTGTATCTTACTGAGGCTGATTTTCATCCTTTGATGTGGCCAACTGACTAATCAATAAAGTAAAGTAATAAAGCATGAGTTTGGGAACAAAGCTGAAGAGTGGTACAAAACTCATTGGTAGTTTTGAACAAATAGGGGCAGATTGTCTTTGACTTCTACAGAGCCTTCATGGTTGTATTTTATTATCCATTTGAGTGGTAATAGAAAAAATCTTGGGTAGATGGAACAAAATTATACACTGATAATAATCAAAGAAGATCAGTGGCACAAATATAAATCAAAGGACTTTAAAATACTAAGTCCTAGTCAAACTGGTAGGCCATCTGCAGAGTTTTTGCATGCTGCACTCATCCTAGGAGCATACTTGAATGGCAAGATATTTGATTACTACATCTCAGAATCTTGCACAGCGTCTTTGGAATCAGACTTTTTATAAACAAAATTAACAAGCTATTGTAAAAGAATTCCAGTGATTGCTGTGTATCAAGTGTGAATTCTATTGATAGTGAGTCTTCAGATTCTCCAACTCTTTCTGTGTGGGCTTGTATTTAGGAAAAGTCCAGTTGTCTCTGGTTTTAATAATGGGTAGGACTGATATCAGGTTGTTCCTCTCACTAGATGACACATTTTCAAGGCTTCCCAACTTCTTCAGAGTTTTCCTCTGTGTGATGGCTCTGAAGTACTACAGATGCTATTTAGATTTAGATCCTTTAATAAGGCTTGGTCGATCCTTGCCTGATGTTCTCATATCTTCTCAAAATTTCCATTTGCATACTGTCACTCAAAGCTCTACAATTTATAACATAGTCAAGGTATTGTAAAAAAAATAGATTAATTAATAAGATCATAGAATCTTTTTATATTTTCAGCATGTAGGTCATTACTTAAAACAACTGAAGGAATTTGTATACCACATATTAACATATTGAGCCAAAGTCAGAAATTAAACTAGTTTACATTATTAATTTATGGTTCAGTGTGTCATGCAATCTCACAAAATTGGTTATTTCAGTAAACCATAGTTTAGTTAACCATGGGTAAGTATATAAGTAATGTCTAGGGAATCAATCAGTATGCATATAATTATGTAAATTATTTATTTAATGTAGTCAATCCTTTATATTATAGTCTAAATGCCATTTTCCTTTACTTTCCCTGCCATCATAACAATGCACAATATTCCAGCAGTTATCAATTATTATTTATGGTAGTATTAATTTAGTTATGCAAAACTAGCTTCAATCCTTTGTCATAGTCTGGTGTGTGTGTCGGTATGTGTGTCTGTGTGTGTGTGTGAGAGAGAGAGAGAGAAAGAAAGAAAGAGAAAGAGACAGACACAGAGAGAGACAGAGAGACAGAGAAAGACAGAGAGACAGAGACAGAGACTAGGAAGTTCTGGGGGTTGAAGGTTCTGAAGGGTTGAGAACAAAATAAACTTTTCTTTTTGTCTTGTGCCCATAAGGAGAAGAATAAATGCAGCATGGTCTTATGATGAACCAATTTACATAATTCTGCCTGTGGAGAAAGAAATGGAGACTGTCAGCTACTGAGATGATAAAACCATGTGGTCTACTACAGAAGAGAATTTTCTCTATGGCAAAAGGTCTTGAACTTTCCTGGCTCACCCTCTACTCTCTTGAAAGGATTATAAACCACGACATAGTAGACCTGGTCAGCAATCTGTGGCCTAGTCTTGCCCAGCTGCGGTTTGTGCCTCTGCCCAGAAGCGGCTGGTCAGCAGCAGACAACATGGCCATTAACAATTTAAGCTGCCACATGATTGGTCTCAAACTGAAAAGTTTGCCATGCTACCTTATGAAGAAAGAAATTATTAACCCAGAATCTCAATCTAAGTGTCATACTGTTCAGATACAAAGTATAACTGTCACTGTAATTTACCATAATCCACACAGCAACTTCCATTACTAATCAGCCACTTCTCCCACTCAAGATGATTCCACAAAAACTGAATCAAAATATCATAAGCAAGTACTAGGAAACAAATGTCTTAACAGGATGCACTCTCCTTTCACTATTTTTAAAAAATAATATAATTTCTTTACGTTATCATGTCTCAGTTATGCTTTATTATTCTTAATCATTACCTACATTATTTGTTTTCCAAAAGACAGTAGACTCCCTTTACTGAGAGCCTTACAAGGCTGACAAAGTTCTCCTATGCCTTTGTGGATTAGAGGTAGTATTTTATTAACTTCAGCTGGTGGCTGCTTCAGGAAGTTTTGGAATTATGCTCATTGCAGCAAAAGCATTTGGAGAGAGAGTGAACGTCTTTTTCTAGAGCACCCTTCTGAATTCATCCTGCTGGAAGAGCTTTTAGTTCATAACCTCCAACAGTGTCTCTCATGTTGTCCTTGTCTTTGGTATAGATCTTCAGGTGCAATGAGGAATTTTCAGAATTTATACAGCATATTAAATATATTGCTATGTTCCTTGAACTATATTAAAAATTCTTCAACTGATTGTTTGGCATAACTGAACCCTTGATTAAGGAACCTAAACTTCTCATCGGTTGCTTGGGATTTGATAGGGTAGTATCCTGAGTCTTGGAATAAAAATGTCTTATTTTGTGACTCTTGCATTTTTGAATGGGTGGAAAAATAGTTCAGTGTATACTTAACTTCTGTGTACTTTAAACTCTTCAGAATATTTTAAATCATCTGAATAGTAAGACTGGAAGTATGACTGCCTTGACCAATTGTTCTATTGTAACTCTCTAATGTCATTTTGAATAATTTTTTTTTCAAAATGGTTGTGGTATCTTGGAGTCATTATGGACAATGACTCCATAAATATGAGCCAGCAGCATGCTGCAGCCACCAAAAAAGTCAATGCAGTCCAATGCTGTATTAACAGAGCGATAGAATCAAGATCACATGGTTAGTACCAGTTTATAATGTGTTGTTAGGGTCACACTTGGAATACTGCATCTAGTTTTGGTCATTACAATATAAAAAAGATGTGCAGAGAAGAGCAACAAAGATGATTAGGTTGGATTCTTGGACCATAGTGTGCACTACCTCCACAATGCACTTTTGACCAGGGATGGGCAACACCTCACAAAAACTGGGAAGAATGTTTTTGGATAATGACTGGCTCAACTTATCAGGAGGGCTTTAAATTAAAATTGAGGGGGGAGGATGACCAATCTTTAGGATCTCCAGAACCTAATTCCAAGCAAAAAACCCTAGAAAACAAATCAAATAATGAGGCAAGGGGGGAATGGGAGGGAAGATAAACTCAAAAGCAAAATAGGAGACATAGGAAGCATACCCAGAGTCAGACATAAAGTGCTTATATACAAATGCACAAGTTTGGGGAACAAACAGGGTGGATTTGAATTATTAATACATGAAGGTAGATATAACATAGTTGGAATTACAGAAACTTGGCGGGATGAAATCCAATAGGTTCCTGACCAACCTAGCTGAAAACTTTGTTATCCAAAACGTAAAGGAGGGAACAAGAAGGACAGCCATATTAAACTTAATTTTTACCAACAGAGAAGCGGTGATGGAGGGAGTTGAAACTGCAGGAACTTTGGATGAGAGTGACCATGTCATACTGGAATTCAACATAATGCAAACACAAGCAATAGAACACAATGATATCAGAGTCTTAGATTTTAAAGGAGCTGATTTTAACAAACTCAGAGAAAACTTGGAGAGGATTCCTTGGATGAAAATCCTAAAGGGGAAAACAACTCAAGAAGTTTGAAAAACTCTGAAAAATATGATCATAAAATCCCAGTCCAGCACAATATCATTGAAAAAGAAAACTGAAAGACAAAAAGAACAAGTACAAATAATGAAAAGAGAGACACATAGCTATGGCAGAATATCAGCAGATAGCCAGAATTTGCAAAGACGAGGTCAGGAAAGCAAAGACTCTGAATGAACAAAGACTTGCAACAAAAGTCAAAGATAGTAAAAAAAGTTTCTTCCAACATATAAATAACAAGAAAAACAATCAAGGAAACAGTCGGTCCACTGAAGAGAGAAGATGGCAAGGAAATAACAGGTAGTAGAGAGAAAGCAGAGCTGCTTAACTCATTCTTTGCATCAGTCTTCACAGAGAAAGAAACTATAGCCCAACCTACCAAAAACACAACCGACTAGAAAAAAATAAAACATAATTAAAAGTTATATATATATAAATAACAAGAACATATAAATAAAAATAAAAAAATTAAGTAAACACTAAAGAAAGAAGGCAAGGAAGTAACAGGCAGCAGAGAAGAAGCAGAACTGGTTAACTCATTCTTTGCATTGGTCTTCATGCAAAAAGAAACTATAGCCCAACCTACCAAAAGGTAAAAGACAAACTAGAAATACAAATTAAAATAAGCAGGAAAATGGTAAGAGAACACCTATCTGACCTTGATGAATATAAATCACCAGGACCTGATAGATTACACCCCAGAATTCTCTCTTGCAGAGAGAAAAGAAGCAGCCAATCCTCTCAAAAAACTCTCAGTCGCATAATTTCCTCTCTACTGTTATAACAGCCTCCACTCACTGATTTCCCTTTCCCTAAGGAACTGGGTGGTCTAGTCAATCACTCTTCCTAACTAAATCTTTGAAAAGAAAAGAATTTTCCTTTGCCATTGCTGCTTCCTCCCCTGCCACCATCACATCTCTAGTGAGGGCATGCTATTGTTTATGACATCTGAGATCCCATTAATAAGAAAAAGGAAAGTCCAGCTCATCCGTCAGTGAAAAGGTTACAGAGAATTAAAACCTCAGCAGATGTCACTTGTAAGCATTCACTCTGAAGTCGAGGAGTTCTGATAATGAAACCTGAGAGGAAGAAGATAAGGCCACTTGTTTCATAGAGCTGCAGATGATAGTTATTCCAGAAACCCTCATTCGCTACTAAGCTACCATGCTACCATGCTGTGCAAAATAGTGAAATAAGATAACCTTTTCATCTTCAATTATGTTTTAACATTACCCCTTTCTTCTGCATTTTTCTATATATAATTATAAATGAACATGAAAAACTGTGATTTTGAAATTAAATCATTTGATTATTATAAACCAAAAATGGTGGCTAATCTGAAGTTAAGGTTCCATCAATGAGCTAAGGTATCTCAAAGAGTTATAAGTCTTCTATGTGTGTATTTCAGCTATTTATGCAGAGGACATGGTGGTGAGGATAGGAATGAATAGGTATCTCATCTTGTAACCAAGAAACAGTAAAATTTCTTCAGAATTTGATTGAGATTGATTTCTTTCATTTTCCTGGATGAGCCTTTTTTAAAAAAAATAGTTTTGCACTACAAAAACAATTTTTTTTGTAAGCAAAGATATTTCTTTTCAGTTAGGAGATTCTGTGTTGTAGCTTCTGAGTTCCTATCCTATCTTAGTTCTGGTATAAAAAGAGCATCATGCTGCTACATTAAAGGCATGTTTTGAAGTTTTCATATTATTCAGGAGATAGGAGAGAGGAGGAAGGATAGAGACTATAAATTTGAGAAAGGTTAGGCTAAAATAGTTTTCTGTTACATTTTTTAAATCTGCAGCTGTCAAAATAAACTCTGCATTTAACATATAAGCCCTGCTCCAGGTATCAGATCCAGTGTGGAAGAAACACCCTGCAGGTGCAGAGGAATCTTCTGGGTGCAATAAATTAGGCAATATTTTTAATTAAGTATAGAAACATAAGAAAGGAAAAATGGTGACCATCTCATCGTTCAAAATACAGTAACTTCGTCTCCTTCTTACAATTTCTCCTCTGAAAACCAGTGGATTATTCCTTTATTATGATTCCAGTGGAAATGGAGTGGGAGGCAGGATGTAGGCTTTCCAAGTCCTTATATCTTACTTACATTTATTCCAACTGTATCCAGTGCAGATAGTTTGGTTAAACTCTTGATGGATTACTTCCCTATAGCAAAAACTTTGTGTATACTTTTCTTGAAAAGTGAAATTCACATCAGTTGATTTTCTTTAAAAAAAAAAATAGATTTTGAGAATTCAGCTATCAAATATTAGCTTGACTCTTAACCACATTTCTGAATTATAAGGCACACCACATAAACAACCAATTCATGATTTAATGAACCCACCCATCATTTGAAATTGATTGGAGTTCCATGCAGCTTTCCTATTTCTTTTGAAATCTTATTGTAATTGTTGTTCTTCCTATTTAAAAAATGGAGATAAAGTTGAAGAACCAGAGGAATCTTACAATTAAATAGACTGTCTTATTCAAATTCCAGAACTTTTGGGGTTGTTGGTTTTTTTTGCAATGTTGATGCTGTCTTCTGTTTTGAAAGTTAACTTTTTGCCTGTCTACTTCTGTTTAGTAGTTCAAATGAAAAGATGCAACAATTATTTTTCCTTTTACAAAACAATTAAAAACATTGAAAAGTACATTTTAATTAATATGACTAAATTGTACATTTCACTGTTATATCCTAAACATAATTTTATGATCAGATCAAGTTTTATGTAGTAATTGTATGAAATAATAAGGTGACTTTATATCTGTGAAACTTGCTTTAAAAAGAATTTATTAAATATAATAAATTTCATATCTGTGATATAAAACAGGATCATATTTGCAATTTCCTAATGAGAGGTACTTGAGCAGGTTTTAGATTTTAAGGTCTTTATGAAAAAAAGATATTGTTTAAAAACAATATTATAAATACAACTATTGGAACATAATGCACATTCTCAGCATTCAGTAGCCTCTCCATTGGCTAAACCAGTGTTTTTCAACTTCGGCAACTTTTAAGATATATGGACTTCACTTCCTACAATTTTTTAGCCAGCAAGTTGGCATGGGAATACTGGGAGTTGAAGTCCACATATCTTTAAATTGCTGAGATTGAGAAACACTGACTTAGACAATGCCCTTCAAATGAACATATTGGCATTGAGGACATAGATAGTGTAGGGCCTTTGGCCTCAATCATATTCCCTTGAGGTATGGGGTAGAAATAAGTGGGCTCTTGTTCTTCCAGAAGGGACTTTGAGAAGAGGCATTGACTAGATATTTCTTGCAGTCTACTATCATAGTTATCATAGCTAGTCCTCAACAATCACAATTGGGTGTAGGATTTTGGTCATTGCAGTCCATAAGCAGCTCACTATGTGACCTTGTGGACCTTTTATTTTTTTAATTCACATTTTTATTTTATTCAAAACAAAGTCAAAATACAAAATACAGAACTTAAAAAAAAAAGAAATTCCCAAAGGACAAAAACAAAAAACCCCAAAAAGCATAAAACAATCAAAACATTAAAAAGGTGCATCAAAAAAATTATATATGTATTATCCCCTCTAGTTGAATACTGATTAATATATTATTACAATATTAATTCCTACCCCTTGCTAAACAAGACTGCCAAAAAATTTTAAACAACTAAATTTTTATTACAGTTCTAAAAAGAGTCACCACAGTTGGTACGTGAATTGTGTGGTCATTAAGGGAATGATTATGGGAATACTACAAAGGTTGTAACTGTGAAAAATGATCAGTGCCATTATAATTTTGAATGGTCACAATTACAATCTTTGTAGCAGCCCCATGATTATATGATCAAAATTCAGATGCTTGGCAACTGGTTTATACTTATGACCATTTCTGGGTCCCAAGGTCATGTGATCACCTTTTGCAACCTTTTCACAAGCGAAGTCAATGGGAAAGCCAAATTCACTTAAGAACCGGGTTATTAACTTATCAACTACAGTGATCCACTTAACAACTGTGGCAAGAAAGATCATAAAATGGGCCAAAACTCTTTAAACAAATATCACACTTAACAACAGAAATTTTGGGCTCAATTGTGTTCATAAGTCGAGGACTACCTGTATCTGCAGTTTATTAGAGACATCATGGACTTTTTTTTATCATGCATGTCTGCCTGAGCCAAGATTGGCAAAAAATGATGTTTTCTGGCCCCTGCAGGGATTGGATGTAGAAGCCAGTGAGTTCAGCTGAGCTGTAAACGTAGACGTTCTTTTCTCATTAAACTTTTTATAAAATGTGTGTGTGTGTGTAGTGTATTGGTGTGTAATTTTTGCAACACTTGCCCACACAAGCTGGTTTATCTGAGCAAATATATTCTTTCACAAAAATCCACAGCTGAACTGTGCAAAAGAAGAAGAAAAGATAATTGTAAATATATTTTCTTTCAGGTCAAACATGATTTATGACTCTGCTTATCTACCTAGAAATAGATGTAATAATTTTTTTCAATCTAGATTTGTGAACAAAGTTTGCAGAAGAGAGGAAATATATTAATATGCAACATAAATTGCCAGAAAGATAGGACTAAAACATGAAGTATATACATGCTTGCTGAGTAGGAAATCATGGCATCTTTCTCAATTGGGATTTGAATAGCATGTCAATAAACAGAGTTGTAGTTTAAAATAATCCCAAAAAGAGATAATCAATCTCAAAATAAACAACAATAATTTACACAGTGGTAATTTATCCTGGCATAAATGTAACCAGCTGGGAAGGTATTTATCTTAACAGATACAGATAATCAGTATATTTTAAATATTTTTTCATGGTCAAGAAGATGAAACACTTCTCATAATTGTAAGAAGGATTTAGGCTACTGGTTTGCAAGTGTTAGAAGGCTATTTGGGAAACTGAAGAATAGCAACTTTGTCCTTACAATTTAGAAGAATTATCTTGATCGGGTAGAGCTACCTGTAATCCTTCTTTCTTTTTTTGTTTTTTGTTTCTAAAGCCCCATCCAGCTCTAAGGCCAAACTTCAGTTTGCTGTCATATTACACAGGAACCCCATAAATTTTAATCTCAGCCTGAAACAATGGAAAATTTATTTTTATTTATTTATTTATTTTTACATTTATATACCGCCCCATTCTGAAGACTCGGGGCGGTTTACAGCTTAT